>PVJL010005665.1:0-22922 GCA_004026885.1 Lyroderma lyra | reverse complement strand
GTCAAGAAGCATATGACTTCATTCATATGTGGAATATAAAACTGAAAGCAACAGATGAACAAGACAAACAAAGAAAGGAAACTCATAAACATAGACAATAATTTAGTGTTTACCAAAAGGTAAGAGGGGAGAAGTGTGGTAGAGGAAGGAGGGGAGTCAAATATATGGTAATAGAAGGAGAACTGACTGAGTGATGAGTACACATGCAATATACAGATGATGTATTATAGAATTGTACACTTGAAACCTATATAATTCTACTAACCAGTGTCACCAAAAAAAATTCAATAAAAATAATGAAATTAATTTAAAAAATGAAAATTAACTTGTACCTGGCACCATATGCAATAATTAATGCAAAATGCATCAAAGACCTACATGAAAGAAATTAAACTATAAAGATGACCCCTTCCTCAGGCTCAATTAATTTTCTAAAGGTTTCAAAGAACTCGGGGAGGAGGACAAGATCGTGACTGAAGAGGAAGTCCCTAAAGCCTCTCCCAGAAAACACAATTGAATGGCCACCCAGAAGTCAAGAAAGAGGACCCAGGGTGACAAAAAAATGGCAGCTGAGACATCTACACATCGCAAGTAAACACCTAAGGATTGGAGAGAAAGGTGCGAGCGGGAGAGAGGGGAAGGAGCTAAGACGGATGGCAACAGGACCCGATCGTGGCTGACTGCAGTGCATGGGAGGGGAGAAGCCAAGAGGCAGCAAGAGAAAAAGCCCTAGCAAAGTGGCAGAACAGTGGGAGTCCATTGTGGAGCTAGGCTGGGGAGCTGGAATTTGGAGTGGTGAGCTGGGGACAGAGCTTGGGAGCCAGCCTCTGGAACTCTTGAGTGGTAGCAGGGCAGAGTGAGGACTCTGAACTTCAGAGACAACATCTTGGCTTTAGGCTCCCTTGGGACCCACAGTGCAGGCGCATGCGACTCCTGCACAGGGCTGCAGTTCCTGGTCCTGGCACGCTGCGGGGGAGAGCTGGCTGCTGCACAGGCAGTGCACAGCCCCTACACAGGGCTGGGGCTCCCATTCCAACCTGCTGCGGAGGCGGACCAGCTGCCAGCATGGCGTGCGTGGATCCTGCAGCTCCCGGTTCAGGCCTGCAGCAGAGGTGGGCTGGCTGCCTTCCTACCGCGGTGTCAGACCCACAGCTTTGGACTTGTGTGCATGCCTGCTCACGGGCCCCTGGGTCCTAAAAGCAGTACAAGCCCGCAGAATCTGCCCCAACATTTGGCCATGGAAGCAGGCCCGGGAACACAGGCCGATTTGATAGCATTTGCCCCAGCCAGCAGGAGCAGCCTCAGCCCGCATCACCCAGCTTCGCCAGCATAGGGCAGAAGGTAGAGCTGCCCCAGTGTGCCTTTTGTTGGCCTCTCCCCTTTCCTACAACCTCCCCAACCAACTAACTACAGGAAGCGGAAGGACCATGATAGATGCGCCTCGCCTCCAAAGATAGCAGGAGACCAGAAATAAGAAATAAACAACCCCTCTCTATCCCAAAACTTGCTCCCCAAGTACCACCTCATGTCTGCCCTACAGCAAGACACCACGAAAGTACCAATCTGGGCTCCTGGGCACTACTGAACATAACGCCCTCAAGTCAAAGAGGAGGAATCCAGCAGACAGGATGAAGTCCTTAAAAACTAAAACTCCTCAGAAAGAACAGGAAATTTATCAAGACAGCTTCTAGACCTAGAGGTTTCTGAATTAAGTGACAGAGAATTTAAAGTAGTTATTCTAAAAGCTCTGATAGAAATGAAAACATACTGGCAGAGCACCATGGCTGAGATAAACAACATAAAAAAAGGACATGAATGACATAAAAAAGGATCTCCATGAACAAAAGTAACAATTTAACAAAGAAATTCAAAACATAAGGAAGATTGAGATGGAAATGTGAGAGATAATACAATAAAAGAAGTGAGAAACTAAATAACTGCCATAGGAAACAGGGCCAACCAGATGGAGGAAATAATTAGTGATATTGAAGATCAGAACATGGAAACAGCTCAGAAAGAGGAAGAGAGGGAATATAGAACCAAAAGGATTGAAAGAACTCTACAAGAACTATCTGACTCCATGAGACAAAAGAACATCAGGATAATAGGAATAGAAGAAGGGGTAGAGCATTTTACAGAGAACATATTCAAACAAATCATAGATGAGAACTTTCCAAACCTATGGAAAGATCTGGAACCCCAAGTTCAAGAAGAAAACAGGTCTCCTAGATACCTGGACCCTAACAGATCTTCTCCAAGACACATGGTACTAAAGTTGTCCAAAACTAAAGAGAAAGAGACAATTCTCAAGGCAACAAGGGAATAAAGAACTATAACCTTTAGAGGAAAACCCATCAGGCTGGCATCAGATTTTTCAGCAGAAACTCTGGAAGCCAGGAGGGAGTGGAATTCAATATTCAAAAATTTAAAAGAGAGGATATTATAGCCAAGAGTAAATTATCCAGCAAAATTATCTTTCAGATATGAAGGTGGAATAAAGACCTTCTCAGACAAACAGAAGCTGAGGGAATTTTCCAGCACAAGGCCAACACACCAAGAAATACTGAAGGAGGCTCTTCAACCTGAAAAAAAAATCAGGAAACATGGAACAAAGTTGGGGCAACAAGAAAGAAACAAAAATAAAACAAAAACAAACAAAGAAATAAGTAATGACAACAGGAAATCCTCACATATCGATCATTACTCTAAATGTTAATGGACTGAACTCACCAATAAAAAGACACAGAGTAGCAGACTGGATTAAAAAACAGAACCCATCCATATGCTGTCTCCAAGAGACACACCTCAGCCATAAGGACAAACACAGACTCAGAGTGAAAGGAATGGAAACAATACTTCAAGGAAATGGTAACCAGAGAAAAGCAGGAGTTGCCATACTGATATCTAAGGAAATAATCTTCAGGTTAGAAAAGATAGTAAAAGACAAGGATGGACATTATATAATGATAAACGGCACAATACAACAACAAGAAGACTTGATACTAATTAATATATATGCCCCCAACCAGGATGCACCAAAATATACAAAGAAACTACTAACAGATTTGAAAGGAGAAACTGATGAACACACAATCATTGTGGGAGACTGAAACAACCCGCTAACAGCCATGGACAGATCATCCAAACAGAAAATAAATAAGGAAACCTCAGCTCTAAATGACACATTATAGCAATTGGACATCATTGACATTTACAGGACACATCATCCAGCAAAAATGGACTATTCCTTCTTTTCTAGTGCACATGGAACATTCTCAAGGATAGACCACATGCTGGGACACAAAAGTAGCCTCAGCAAATTCAAGAAGATCAAAATCATACCAAGTGTTTTCTCAGACCACAAAGCTTTGAAATTGGAGATCAACTGTAAAAGGAAAGCAGAAAAAAACACATATACATGGAGATTAAGCAACAGCTTATTTAAAAAGGACTGGATAAAAGAAAAAATAAAAGAAGAGATTAAAAATATATAGAAATTAGTGACAATGAAACTACAACATATCAGAATTATTGGGACACAGCGAAAGCAGTAATAAGAGGGAAATTTATATCACTACGGGCCTCTCTTAAGAAACAAGAAACATCACAAGAAAAAATCTTAGCATCCCATTTTAAAGAACTAGAAAAAGAAGAACAGACAAAACCCAAAGTCAGCAGAAAGAAAGAAATAATAAAAATTAAAGCAGAGTTAAACCAATTACAGAACAGAAGGACAATAGAAAAAATTAATATTACGAAGAGCTGGTTCTTTGAGAAAGTCAACAAAATTGACAAACCCCTGGCTAGACTAAACACAGAACGAAAGGAAAGGGCACAAATATCCAAAATTAGAAATGAAAGGGGAGAAATTACCACTGATACCACAGAAATACAAAGGATTATAAGAAAATATTATGAAGAACTTTATGCCATGGAATTTAACAACCCAGAAGAAATGGACAAGTTTCTAGAATCTTATAATCTACCCAGATGGAACCAAGAAGAACTGGATAATCTAAATAGACCAATTGATAGTGAAGAGATTAAAACGACTATCCACAGTCTCCCTAAAGGCAAAAGCCCTGGACCACATGGTTTCAACAATGAGTTTTACCAAGCGTTCAAAGAAGAATTAACACCTATCCTCCTCAGACTCTTCCAAAAGATTGAAGAGGAAGCATTACTTCCTAACTCATTCTGTGAGGCCGACATTACCCTAATACCAAAGCCTGGTAAAGACAACACAAAGAAAGAAAACTATACACCAATATCTCTGATGAACACAGATGCAAAATTCTAAACAAAATATTAGCAAACAGAATACAATAATGCATCAAAAAGATCATACATCGAGATCAAGTGGGATTCATCCCAGGAGCACAAGGATGGTTCAATATACGAAAATCAATCAATGTGATACACCACATAAACAAAATCAAAGATAAAGACCATATGGTCATTTCAATTAATGCAGAAAAAGCTTTCGACAAGATACAACATCCATTTGTGATCAAAACACTAAATAAAATAAGGTATAGAAGGAAAGTATCTCAACATAATAAAGGCCATATATGACAAGCCCTTGGCTAACATCATACTGAATGGGGAAAAGCTGAAACCTATCCCCCTAAAATCAGGAACAAGACAGGGATGCCCCCTGTCACCATTGCTATTTAATATAGTACTGGAAGTTCTAGCCACAGCAATCAGGCAAGAGAAAGGAATCAAAAGTATCCAAATTGGGAAAGAAGAGGTCAAATTGTCACTATTTGCAGATGACATGATCCTTTATATAACAAATTCCAAAGATTCCACCAAGAAACTATTAGAAACAATAAACGAATATAGTAACGTTGCAGGATACAAAATCAATGTAAAAAAATCAACAGCATTCCTATATACAAACAACGAATCCACAGAAAAAGAAATGAGGGAGTCAATTCCCTTTGCTATCACAACAAAAAGAATGAAATTCCTGGGAATTGACTTAACAAAGAAGTGACAGACTTATACACGGAAAACTATAAGACACTTTTGAAAGAAATTGAAACAGACTTTAAGAGGTGGAAAAAATCCCCTGTTCATGGATAGGAAGACTTAACATTGTTAAAATGGCCATTCTGGTCAAACGATCTACAGATTTAATGCAATACCCATCAATATCCCACAATCGTACTTTCGTGAAATAGATAAAAGAATTAGTGAATTTATATGGAACCATAAAAGACCTCGAATTGCCAAAGCAATACTACATAAAAAGAATAAGGCTGGGGGCATTACATTTCCTAACTTCAATTTATATTACAAAGCATTAATAATCAAAACAGCTTGGTATTGACAGAAGAACAGAAATATAGACCAATGGAATAGAACTGAAAACCCAGAAATAAATCCACAAATTTATGGACAAATAATTTTCGATGAAGGAGCAAAAAACATACAACGGGGAAAAGACAGCCTCTTTAGTAGGTGGTGCTGGGAAAACTGGAAAAACTTATGCAAAAGAATAAACTTGAGCTGTGAACTCTCTCCATATACAAAAATTAACTCGAAATGGATTAAAGACCTTCATGTAAGACCTGCAACAATAAACTGTATAGAAGAAGACATTGGTACTAAACATATAGACCTTGGACTCAAGGAAGACTTCATGAACCTGTCCTCAAAGGCAAGGAAAGTAAAAGCAAAAATAAATGAATGGGATTATATCAAACTAAAAAGCTTCTTCACAGCAAAAGAAACCATCAACAAGGCAAAGAGACAGCCAACTGAATGGGAGAAAATATTTGCAAATAACGCATCAGATAAGGGTCTACTATGTAAAATATATAAAGAACTAATAAGACTTAACAACAAAAAAACAAACAGCCCAATTAAAAAGTGGGCATAAGAACTAAACAGACACTTCTCCCACGAAGAAATACAAATGGCCAGCAGACATATGAAAAAATGCTCAACCTCATTAGCTATCAGGGAAATGCAAATCAAAACCACAATGAGATACCACCTCACACCTGTTAGAATGGCTATTATCCACAAGACAAGGAATAACAAGTGCTGGAGAGGATGTGGAGATAAAGGAACTCTGGTACACTGCTGGTGGGAATGCAAATTGGTACAACGGCTATGGAGGACAGTGTGGAGGTTCCTCAGAAAATTGGGAATGGAGTTACCATTTGACCCAGCAATCCCCCTTCTGGGGATCTACCCAAAACACTTGAAAACCTTTGTCCACAAAGACTTATGTACCCCAATGTTCATTGCAGCGCTGTTCACAGTGGCCAAAACATGGAAACAACCAAAGTGCGCTGCTACAGATGACTGGATAAAGAAGCTGTGGTACATACACACAATGGAGTATTACTCAGCTATAAGAAAAGATGAAATATTGCCATTTGCAACAAAATGGATGGACCTGGAGATCCTCATGCTTAGTGAAATAAGCCAGACAGAAAAAACAAAGAACTGTATGACTTCACTCATATGTGGAATATAAAACTGAAAGCAACAAAGAGCAAAGAAATGAACAAACAAACAACCCATGGACACAATCAATATTTCAATGTTTATTTTGGAACAAATGGGTTAGGGAGGGGAGACAGGGGAGGGGGTTGGAGAGGAGGGAGGGGAAGCTCAATATAAGGTGATGGAAAGAGAACTAAAAATAAAATATAATTATATAAAAAAAAGAACTCTTAGAAGGAAACAATGGTAATTTTTTGTGACCTTATATTTGTCAATGGTTTCTTAGAAATAACACCAAAAGCACCAACAACAAAAGAAAAATGTGAAAGAAACCAGTCACAAAAGATCACACATATTATTTCAGTCATATAAAATGTCTAGAACAGGGCAATCTATATACACAGAAAATAGATTAGTAGTCACAGCCAGTGATTGAAGGGCAGTTGAAATGGGGAGTGACTGCTAGTAAATACGGGATTTTTTTACAGGGTGATGAAAATAATCTAAAATTGATTGTGCTAACTATTGTACAACTCTGAGAATAAACTAAAAATATTAATTGTATATTTTAAGTGGGTGATTTATATGGTATGTGAATTATGTATCAAAATTGTTTCAAAAATGTACTAATAAAATTTAAACAATGAACAAAAAGGTCCCTCTTGATAGATTTCTGAAGGAGTAGGGAGTTAAGCAGGTAAATGTAATTGTTAAGAGTCTAAATTCTGGAAACAAGGATTGTGTCTTATATATTTGAATCAATATATAAATGATTCAGGGCACATGTTTAATAAAATTCTGTATGTAGTCAATGTTAAAGGAAATCACAATAAAAATGATAGAAACTCTTGTAGCCAAATTACTAACCTGAGAAGAGATGTTAAGAACCATTGAAGTCTCCAACAGTGTAAACATTTGAGAGTTCTGTCCAATTGATTTTTGCAGGGTCCTTGAAATTCAGTAAGAAACTTGCTTATTCTAGAGCTGCCCTGAAGTTCAAATTGTTGACAACTAGGCTTAGAAAATTTGGGACTATTCTGAATACCCACAACATTTCAGCATGCAAGAAACTATTTCAGAGCTCAGGACCTAACTATAGGATAACAGAACTGTCTTGGTTTCCATAAAGACTGTGCGATTACTAAGAAGGGCATCAGATTTAGGATTAGTTTTTGGGACTAAAAGTCCTAATCTCTGCCTCTTATGGAATACAAAGGGGTATTTTTCAATTATTTTTCCCCAATAAAATCCCAAAGTCTGATTTGATACAACTCTAAGGGGTTCATCTAGATGCAAATCGCTACTGGGATCATTGACTCTGGTTGACTACATAACAAGTAAATGTTAGACTAAATATAGACTTTAGCCAGGTTTGGATTTGGTCTTGCGTGAAACTGGAACCAACATAAAAAACATGGTTTAAACTTCACAAATATCTGCCAGGGTCTAACTCAAATAATTTTCACCAATGGGTTTAAGATGAACCTATAGCAATTTGATTTCTCTGCTGATAGGAGTAGAGTGGTTGATCAGAGAGTCAGTGTTACTTATATTTGCTTCCCCAAATCTTAATGGTGTAAAACACATGTACTTTTTTTATAAGATAAATTAATTCCCACAATTTCCACATGTAAGACTAAAATCAAAAAGCATTTAAAGTGAATCCTGTGGCCCCCACTGTGAAATCAAATATGGGTTTCCATAGGGGAGAGTTCTTCTAAGAAATCTTTGAAAGTTTTTGCAAGAAAGATGGTAACATTGTGGTCATCTGTATGACCTATTGAGTAGTGTAAAGAATACTGCTAGGCTTTTGGTGCTACCAACTATAAGCTGCAATTTCATAGCTATCTTCCAATCCTAAGAATTCTATTAGGGCCAAGCCAGTCCAATTCAGGTTTTTTCAAGGATTCTTACACATACTGATAGTAAACTGCCTGAATGCTTAATCAGGAAGGTCTCAGGTAGTGTTATTGAGGTTAAACATTAGCAGAAAAGGTTTCAACACCACTTTTATCAGCAAGACTAGGGTTATCAAAATTACAAAGCAATAGTTCTCAAATTTCAGATGGCATGTTGAAAGTGCAGAGTGTTGGGCTTCATGCTCAGATATTGTGATTTAGTAGGTCTAGAGGTGAGTATCTAGAAATGTGCATTTTTAAGTAATTCTCAATAGCGAGTTCCAGGCACAACACTTTGCGAGAACCATTACTGTATCTGAAAGGAAGAAGGGTCTAAATGTTCAAGCTTGGGAAATATGTAAATGATAGACTCAGTCAATTCTGGCACTCCTGCAAGTTCTCTAATAATTACTAACATTTATTTACCCTTTTACTATATTCTAAGTCCTGTCCAAAGCATATTTTATGTATTGTCATGTATTCCTTACAACCCCATGAGGTAGATACTATTGTCCTCACTTTATAGATGAAGAAATAGGGGCACAGAGAGATTAAATAACTTGCCCTTAGGCTTACAGCTAGTAAGTAGCAGACAATTTTGCTCTTCAAGCTGCATATATAACCACTGTGTCATACTGCTGTAGCAGGCATTTGAATGTATTGCTTAGTACTTTGGGGCTTGGTGAGTGTTAAAATAAAGAGAAAATGCTGAGAGGAGGGACCTAAGATGGCTGCAAGAGAGGAGATCCTTGAAACCTTTCCTCGAAAATATAATTGAACAACTGGGATTCAACATGGGACACCCTGAGTGGCACAGTCTCAGCTGAGAGATCCACACACTGCAAGAAAACACCTGAAGGTTAGAGAAAGGGGAGCAAACAAGAGAGGAGAGAGGGAGCAGAGCAAAGACGTGGCTGCAGCCTGCCTGAGGCTGACTGAAGGAACAAGGATGGACTCAGGGGACACTGGCAGAGGAGCAACATGATCCTGATCAGGATGAAGGTCGAGTGGCAACAAGAGCAGAGTCAAGAGTGGCTAAAACCCTGTGTGACTGTGGGCCAGTTGAAACCCCAAAGAGCAGGAGAGCACTAAGGCTCTGGCCAGACTTCCATGCCCTTGGGCAGATTAGAGGCTGAACAAAGCATCTGAACTGCCCTGGGCAAGAATAGGACCCCAGCTGCATTGTGGTGCCGTGACCACAAATCAGCTCTGGGCAAGTTTGAAACTGAGAGCCAACTGCCATGGAAACGCTGACCAGAATAAAATATGGTCCTGGGTGAAATGCAGGCTCAGGAGAAAAGAGAAAGGCTGAACCAACAGTGTGAACTGGGCCCAAGACTGACATGATCACAGCCAGAATACGGCCCAGCCCACACCAGCCCACCTGGGCTTCCTTGAAAACAGTCTAGTGTTGCAGCAAAGTCAGCAACCAGGGGAGCTACCATAGAAAATAAAGCAGCCACAGACCACACTGCCCCCAAACCCAGGCATAAACCAGAGGCAATGAGCCTGAATCCTTTCCCTAACTCTCTCCCAAAGCTTGCCCCCACCTCCAACTTTGCCTACTGTCTGTTCCACAGCAAGCTGGAAATAAAAAATTCCAACACCTGCACCCTTTCCAACAAACCCCACACCCACAGAAACCCATGGTAGAGCTCAGGAAAACTCTAAAACACAGGCACAGCAGCTTTTCTCTGCACTGATTCGGAGGCATAGCACACCATCGCTCACCCCATATCCCAAAAGAGGAGGCCCACCGAGACCAAGGACACTAAGTCAACAGAAGGGAAGCCCACCTTGCAAGAAAGCTCCCAGGGATAGGAGTTTGAATAACCAAGAGAAAAATACTGAAAGACACTACAGTGATACCAGCTGGGAAGAAAAAGAAAGAAAAGTAAGAAAAGAAGAAAGAAAAGGAAGGAGGGAAGGAAGGAAAGAGGGAAAGAAGGAAGGCAGGAAGGAAAGAATGGAGGGAGGGAGGGAAGGAGGGAGGAGTGAAGGAAGAAAGGAAGGGGAAGTGAAAGGAAGGAAAGGGAAGGAAGGAAGAAAGAAAGAAAGAGAGGGAAGGAGGAAGGAGAGAAGGAAGGGAAAGTGAAAGGAAGGGAAGGGACTGAAGAAAGAAAAGAAGGAAGGACAGAAGGAAGGAAGGAAGGAAGGAAGGGAGGTAGGGAGGGAGGGAGGAAAAAAGACCTCTCTATATCAGCCACAATGAAAGCCCTCATGCCCAGAAAAAGAAACATACCAAATACAATGAGTACCTTAAAATTCAAAGCTGCTCAAAGAGAAAATGAAAAATCTCTTGAAAAAGAACATAGATCTGGAAATATATTATATAGGTGACACAGAATACAAGGCTACAGTTCTTAAGACACTCAAAGAGCTGAAACAATGTTGGCTGAGTACCCAGGCACAGATAGATGATCTCAGAAAGGAAATCTGTAAACAAAAGAAACATTTTAACAAAGAAACCAACAATATAAAAAAGAATCAAATAGGAATTCTCGAGATTAAACAATGCAATAAAAGAACTGAAAAATGAACTAACTGGTAGGAAACAGGGCCAACCAGATGGAGAAAAGAATTAGTGATATCGAAGATCAGAACATAGAAATAACACAGAAAGAAGATAGAGACTTCAGAGTCAAAAGAACTGAAAGAACTCTACAAAAATGATCTGACTCCATTAGAAATAACAACATTAAAATAATAGGAATAGCAGAAAGTGCAGAACATAGTGGTTGGTTATCTGCAGATTCCTCAACTGCAGATAAAGTGCAGAGAGAGGAACAGAGATGGGGGCAGGGGAGGGAAAAAATAAGCTTTGGACTTCACAATAAATGTTTTTTTCTTTATTAGTGATCTGTTTTTACTTCATACTATTATGTAAATTTATTTATTCACACTTGCCTAATTATCTTTGGAGCATCTCCTTAACTAATGCTTACCTTTCTTTTTCCTTCTTTAGTTTAGCTTCTTAAATCACATTCATTAAGTTTTATTTTGCCATTATCTTATTTGCTTTAAACCAACTTTATCTTTGTAAAACAAACTCTTCACTAGTATTTGTGTATGTATAAGACCCCACTTATACGGATTTCCAGAAAGAAGCACCTTACATGTTCTTAGTTATAGGAGGAGTGGTAAATTACCTTTTTCCTTTGATTGCCAGACCCCTGCAATAGGAAGCCCTCCTCTCTCCAAAAACAACCTCTCTGGCCCTGAACCACTTAAACTGAACAATCTAATAACTCCACAAGCCATAATTCCTATCCCAAGACAACAGAAGAAGGAATTGGATGGGCATTTTTATCTAAGAAGAGACTCTCAATGGAACACACCATTTTTCTTAATTATCAAATAATCATTATAGAAAATTTGGCAAATACATAAGACAGATTTCTTTCTTTCTTTTTTTTTTTTTGCTTTTTGGTATGTGGGTAGGTCCCTGACTGGGAATTGAACCCAGGCCGCAGCACTGACAGCACCAGCGCTGAAGCCTTAAGCCACTACACCATCAGGGAACTCCCAGATTTCATCTTAAATAGCAGGCAAGTAATCTTCAATTATTCCAATAAGATTCTGTGTAAGTACACCTTGCAAAGGACACATCATTACACTATCAGTTCATGTTCTTGATACTGATATCCTCTTACATCCTGAAGTAAACTGAGAGGAGAATTCAGTTTGTGTGGAATTTCCACAGCTTCCACATTTACCCCCTTGCCCCACGAGCTAAAAATGAGTTGACTCGGGCCAGGTTTGTGCATCTTTCCTGTGGTGTTTGTAATGTGGAGATAACTGTACTTAGAAACACTCTGCATCTTTCAGAGCCATAATAAAAAACATAGTTTAGCAGTGACTTAAATGTGGCTAAAATAAGGTATCTGCTTCATTTTTCAACCAGAAACCTCAGCTTCTAATAAATTATGCAGCTATACAAACAGTAGCCACAGAATCAAATAATCCTAAAGCAAAGGGCATCCAGGACTCCACAGGAATATGTGATCTATTACCTAGATTTTCTTTAGAAATGTGGCAAGATGGGATTCTACATGTAAATAGTAGCCAAGCTTTATAAAATGCTTACTATATGCACCGTTCTAAGCACGTTATATTTATTAACTCATTTAATCCTCATATCAAAACTTTGAAGGAGATGCTATTTTCATCCATACTTTATAGATGATGAAACTGAGGTAAAGAGAGATTAAGCAACTTGCGCAGGGTCCCACTGCCACCAAAGTAGCAGTATTGAGATTTAAATGAAAACATCTCTGACCACAGAAAAAACATTCTTAATCTATCCGCTATGTGTCATAACACTTTGTTTTTCCTATGGCATTCTCTTTCCGAGCTGTTTTAAGTGTGGACTATCAAGGTCAATCTCAGTTAGTATCATAGGAATGCTTTCTGTACTGACTAGGATATAATTAGTACTAATTTCTCTTGGTTTTGATTTGGGGCCTCAACAATACAGACATAGTATGTCTTAATGTTTGCATTCTGCCAGCTAGAATGCATGAAGATGGTTTGGGTGTCTATTCTGCTTGACAGTCTTATGAAGTCAATATAGTCTATGTATCCAAAGACTGACATAGGGTTGGTCATTCTGCTTTAAAGCTGCCATTCTCAACAGGGATTGAGAAGAATGTTTCCTTTGAAGACAACTATGGGATTTCAAAAAGGAAACACCTGGCCTGGAACACTGAGAAGTATAACCTAACCTCAATAACTTCCTAATGGAGGGATCTAAAGGAATTCTGCTTATATTTGTAATTTAAGGACCGGTATTCATTCTTTCAATTATTGAACACACTATCTATTGAGCACCTATTATGAGACAGCAATAAGGATACAGAAGGGAGGAAGACAAACAAAGCTCTGTTTTTGAGGACTTGCTCAGTTAATGTTCAGCATGGCTTTGAGTACTATGCTCCTTAAATTTGAGGTCTTTGGTCATTCAAAAGAATCACTTCTCCCTTGAAGTATGACCCTCAAAATTCCCTTGGTTTCCCCACAAGTAAAATAAAGGTGGGATGATGTTCCCCAGGGAAGCTGACTCTGAACCAGAGCTTAGTTTGCAGGAAGTTTATTGGGGGTGCTCTCAGAATAGACACCTGCATGGAGCAGGGTAGGAAAGAAGCAGGATTAGGCAGAGGGAGACATTGAACTGTGACATGACCTTAACAAAGGCTCCAGGTGACCCCATAGGGAACTCTGGAATTGAAATAGCTCTCGGCAGCTGCCTTAAGTGAATGGAAATTTCAAGAGCTGTCTTCAGGCAGAACTTCAAGCAGCTAGAGGAAGAAATTATTTCATTCTGAATGGTGGTTTGGACCATGAACTACAGTATCCACTACAGAAGGACTGGACTCTGATATATAAAGACCTGTTCAGATGTCACATCCTGTGGTCCTATGACTTAAGGAGACTGATAAAGTCACTTCACTTTTTGTCTGCTCTGTCAACCAGATATCTTCAGTAAATACCCCTGCAGCAGTGCTGCCTTGGGATACAATTCCACATGGCTACCTGCTACTCCCACTACCTAAAAGACCTTGACTGATGGGTTCAACTAATCCCTTATCCTACTTCAAGCTTCTACTTGTACCCAATAGTATCTGTGGGGTCCCCTAGCTTAATAACATTCGAGTAGATGTCAGTGCCTTAAGGTCCATCACAGGCCTCTGAAAAAATTAAACTGGGTGCAGCTATATCTTGCCTAATATTGGGGCAGGAATGTTTTAATATTCCAGAGAGTTGAGCCAGGCCCTATATTACCTTGAGAGAGCATCCTGATTTATGAAAGAGCTATAGACAAAAGGATGCAGTGTCTGGGATACACAATTTTATAATGTTGTGCTGCCACCTGGTGACCATCCTGTTGATGTGCACATTAGAACCCAGGAATTTGATTATTAGAATACATACCCATGAAAAGATTTAATGTGGGTTTCCTTTCCACACATTGAAATTAAAGGGAAAATGTCAAAGTTTCAGTTTTGCTTATCTTTAAATGAACAATCCCCACTATGGAAAGTCTTCTATCAATCTTACTGTAAGATTCTTACAAGCCTCAACTCAGATGTCTCCTCTTCCAGAAACCTTCCCAAGCAAACCAGCAGTCAGCCCCTCCCTCCTCTGGGCTACCCTGGAACAGTATTTGTCCTTCCAGTTATAGCCTGCATTGCACTAAGGTGAACTGATAGTTTTTTGGTGTGTTTGACCAGGATGAACTTCTCCAAGGTCAGTCCTTATGTTTATGTTATGTTTTTATTGATTTGTACTTAATATTTTCCCCAAAAGTATTGTGGGTCTATTCTAACCATTCATATCACGGTACTTCCTACATTTTAAGTGTCTGTGGGTCTCCCACACAAACATATGCTAAAAGTGAGGGAAAAACCATCACACTAGTTGGCATTTTGGATTATTCCATTCCAATTTGTCTTCCTCACTTCTGTCTCACTCAGTTTTCCCAGTGTCTCTCCCTCACAAATGTAGGCTTCCACTGTCTTATGGGGCCCCCTTGATTCTTGTCCCAGTTTGGGCAACCATCTTCTACCTTCATTGTCCTTGTCACTGTTTGAAGAATGGACTGGGGTTGTCTCTAGATACCTCTTACTTTACATGCAATCATTTTGAGGAATATCAGGACCCTGCTTTGAGGAGAAAAATAGTTAGCAAGCATTCAATATATCTAGTGCTTGTGGTCCACCTAGCCTGACCCAAGGAGTTCAATTATTAACTCATAACCTTGCTCTGCTTACAGCCTCCTCTTCCTGCAATTAAGGCTTTTAGTCCTACTACTTCCTCTCATCACCACTGCCACTTCATCAGTTAGCCAGTATTTGGAGAAACTCTGGACAACCCAGAGAACCTTCAGCATATCTTCAACTGTAGGGGAGAACATTAAAATGTGACCTGTTTCTGGCTCTTTTTTCTAATGCATAGTGACCTTTCATTGTGGATCCTCAGTGTTTAATCTGGCACAAATCAGATACTCAATAAATATTTATTAAATCAATAAATTAATCCATCTGGATGGGAAACTTAAGAATAAATACCTGACATGCTTAGAGATCACCCGGGCCTTTTGGCTGTCCACCTGCATAAATGTTTATCCCATCTTTTACTACTTTCTGAACAAGAGGTCCGACATACCATAATCATTTTGTCCTCATCACCATAGCTTATATTTCTCGAGTGCATACTATGTTTTAGGCATTAAGTGTTTTTGCATGATTACTTAATTTAAGCCTATAAAAATCTTGAGAGCTGGGTATTATACTTTTTTGAGAGATGAGGAAACTGATACACAGAATGGTGAGGTAACTACTTGTGGGTGAGGGAACAGGATTCAAACCTAGGTAGAGGAGCTCCACAGGTCATGCTCTTACTCATTAGGCTTTCCTGCCAACTACTCATCATAACCATTGCTATTGGTATCCAGCTCCTTGCCCTGGCAACATTTTTTAGTCACCGCTGTAAATTCTACACTGTATAGCTATATGAACAAATGATTAGTTAAGGTCCCCAAATTCTATACCTTAAAACATGGCACAGATGATTTTGACCTAGAAGTTTGTCAAGTAGGTGTTGCCAGTCATCTATCAGAGCTCTAGAAAAGTCTCCATCATTATTTCAGAGAAAAACTAATTCAAGCTGTGTTATTTCCTTATGATACCACTAGGATGAAACAGTTGCAAAATAAGCCCAGGAAAAAAATTTAAATATACTGTATGGTATCTTTGAATATAAACCACTTACATTTTGTAGGATACCTGCTCTCAAAACTGGTTTCTTTTTCCTTTTTTTCCTTCTTTCAGTTTTTAATTTTTTTATTTTTCATAAATATATGTTTTATTGTTAGACTTATTGGGGTGACATTGGTTAGCAAGAATTACATAGGTTACAGGTTTACAATTCTACAGTGCATCGTCTATGTGTTGTATTATATATTCACCACCCAGTGTGAGTTCTCTTTCCATCACCATATATTTGGCTCCCCCTCCCTCCTCTCCCAACCCCTCACTCTTCTCCCAGCATCTCCTCCCTTGCCCCCAGATAACCATTAAACTATTGATTGTGTCCATGAGTTTTTGTTTGTTTGTTTTATCTTTGTTGCTTTGTGTTACATTCCACATATGAGTGAAGTAATATGGTTCTTGATTTTTTCTGTCTGGCTTATTTCACTTAGCATGATGATCTCAAGGTCCACACATGTTGTCACAAATGGCAGTATTTCATCTTTTCCTATAGCTGAGTAATATTTCATTGTATATGTACCACAGCTTCTTTATCCAGTCGTCTGTTGCAGGGCACTTTGGTTGTTTCCCTGTCTTGGCCACCATGAACAGTTCTGCGATGAACATTGGGATACCTAAGTCTTTGTGGACTAAGATTTTCAAGTTTTTTGGGTAGATAATCAGAAAGGGGATTGCTGAGTCATATGGTAACTCCATTCCCAATTTTCTGAGGAACCTCCACACTGTTTTCCATAGCGGTTTTACCGATTTACATTCCCACCAGCAGTGTACAAGAATTCCTTTCTCTCCACATCCTCTCCAGCACATGTTATTCCTTGTCTTGTTGATAATAGCCATTCTAACAGGTGTGAGGTGGTATCTCATTGTGGTTTTGATTTGCATTTCCCTGAGAGCTAATGAGGTTGAGCATTTTTTTATGTGTCTGTTGGCCATTTGAATTTCTTTGTGGGAGAATTGTCTGCTTAGGTTCTCTGTCCACTTTTTAATTGCGTTGTTTGGTTGTTGTTGCTGAGTCATATTAGTTCTTTATATATTTTAGATATTAGATCCTTATCAAATGCATTGTTTGCAAATATTTTCTCCCATTCAGTTGGCTGCCTTTTTGCTTTGTTGATAGTTGCCTTTGCTGTGCAGAAGCTTTTTAGTTTGATATAGTCCCATTCATTTATTTTTACTCTTACTTCCCTTGCCTTTGAGGTCAAGTTCATGAAGTATTCCTTGAGCTCTAGGTCTCTAAGTTTAGTATCAATGTTTTCTTCTATACAGTTTATTGTTTTGGTCTTATATGGAGGTGTTTAAATCATTTTGTGTTAATTTTAGTATATGGTGAGAGTTCACAGCTCAGATTCATTATTTTGCATCAGTTTTTCCAATTTTTCCAACATCATCTACTGAAGAGGCTATCTTTTCCTCATTGAATATCTTTGTTTCTTTATCAAAAGGTATTTGTCCATATATTTGTGGATTTATTTCTGGATTTTCGATTCTATACCATTGGTCTTTGTGTCTTCTTTTCTACCAATACCAAGCTGTAAATTAAAATTAGGGAGTGTGATACCACCAACTTTATTCTTTTTATGTAGTATTGCTTTGGCGGTTCGAGGTCTTTTGTGGTTCCCTACAAATCTGATTAATTTTATCTACTATGTGAAAGTATGTTTGTGGGATTTTGAAGGGAATTGCATTAAATCTGTAAATTGCTTTGGGTAATATGGGCATTTTAACATGTTAAGTTTTCCTATCAGTGAACACAAAATATCTTTCAATTTCATTGTGTCTTCTTCAATTCCTTTCAAAACTGTCTTGTAGTTTACCATATATCAGTCTGTCACATTTTTTGTGAAGTTAATTCTTTTTGTTGCAGTAGCAAAATGTATTGACTCTCTCATTACTTTTTCTGAAGATTTATTTTTTTTGTATATAAGAATACTGTTGATTTTTGTACATTGATTTTGTATCCTGCAACTTTACTGTATTTGTTTATTGTTTCTAATAGCTTCTTGGTGGAGTCTTTAGGATTTTCTATATAAAGGATCATGTCATTGGCAAATAGTGACAATTTGATCTGTTCTCTTCCAATTTAAATACCTTTTATTCCTTTCTCTTGCCTGATTGCTCTAACTAGAACTTCTAGTACTGTATTGAATAGCAGTGGTGACAGGGGGCATCCCTGTCTGGTTCCTGATTTTAGGGGAATGGGCTTCAGCTTTTCCCCATTCAGTATGATATTACTTGAGGGTTTGTCATAAATGCCCTTTATTATGTTGAAATACTTTCCTTCCAGGCCAATTTTATCCAGTGTTTTGATCATAAATAGATGTTGTATCTTGTCGAATGCTTTTTCTGTAATTGATATGATTATATGGTCTTTATCATTTATTTTGTTTATGTGGTGTATCACATTGATTGATTTTCATATGTTGAACCATCCTTGTGCTCCTGGGATGAATCCCACTTGATTGTGGTGTATAATCTCTTTGATGCATTGTTGTATTCTATTTGCTAATATTTTGTTTAGAATTTTTGCTTCTATGTTCATTAGAGATGCTGGTCTATAGTTTTCTATTTTTTGTTATCCTTACCAGGCTTTGGTATTAGGGTAATGTTGGCCTCATAAAATGAGTTAGGAGGTATGGCTCATCTTCAATATTTTTGGAAGAGTCTGAGGAGCATAGTTGTTAATTCTTCTTTGAATGCTTGGTAAAATTTGTTTGTGAGACCATCTGGTTTGGGGCTTTTGCCTCTATGGACGGTGTGGATAGTCATTCCAATTTCTTTACTATTTATTGGTCTATTTAGATTATCCAGTTCTTGGTAAGTCTAGGCAGGCTATAGGTTTCTAGGAATTTGTTCATTTCTTCTAGGTTGTTAAAGTTAGTGGCACAAAGCCCTTCATAATATTTTCTTATAATCTTTTGTATTTCTGTGGTATGAGTAATAATTTCTCCTCTTTCATTTCTAATTTTGGATATTTTTATTCTTTCCTTTCATCCTTCAGTTAGTCTAGCCAGAGAGTTGTCAATTTCATTGATTTTCTCAAAGAACCAACTCTTTGTTCCATAACTTTTCTCTATTGTCTTTCTGTTCTCAATTTCTTTTAACTCGGCTTTAATTTTTGTTATTTCTTTCCTTCTGCTGACTTTGCTTGTTTTCTGTTCTTCTTTTTCTAGTTCTTTAAAATAGGATGCTAGGATGTTTACTTGTGATTTTTCTTGTTTCTTAAGATGGGCCTGTAATGATATAAATTTCTCTGTTATTACTGCTTTCACTATGTCCCAATAATTTTGACATGTTGTATTTCCATTATTACTAGCTTCTATGGATTTTTAAATCTCTTCTTTTATTTGTTCTTTGATCCAGCCATTTTTAAATAAGATGTTGTTTAATCTCCATGTATATGTAATTTTCTGTGCTTTCTTTTTAGAGTTGATCTTCAATTTCAGATCTTTGTGATCTGGGGATACACTTGGTATGATTTCAATCTTCTTGAATTTGCTTAGACTAGTTTTGTGTCCCAGCAAATGGTCTATCCTTGAGAATGTTCCATGTGCACTAGAAAAGAAGATATAGACTGTTTTTGCTGGATGTAGTGTCCTGTAAATGGCTTCTTTTTTCATTCTAGAAAACGTATTTTTAATGAATTAATTAATCCAGACATAGTGCTGGATGTTAGGGACTCAGAGATAAAGAAGATACATCTCTGGCCCTGTAAAGTGCTGTAATGTGTCGTTTAGAGCTGATATTTCCTTATTTATTTTTTGTTTGGATTATCTGTCCATGGCTGTTAAGGGGGTCTTTAGGTCTCCTACAATGATTGTGCTTTTGTCAGTTACTACTTTCAGAACTGTTAGTAGTTGCTTTGTATATTTTGGTGCTTCCTGATTGGGAGCATATATATTAATTAGCATCAAGTCTTCTTGCTGTTGTATTCTCACTTTCATCACTATGTAATGTCCATCTTTGTCTCTTGTTATCTTTTTTAATCTGAAGTTTGTTTCATCAAGTATCAGTATGGCAATTCCTGCCTTCTCTGGATACCATTTGCTTGTAGTATTATTTTCTGTCCTTTCACTTTGAGTCTGTCTTTCTCCTTATGGCTCAGGTGTGTCTCTTGGAGACATCATATGGATGGGTCTTGTTTTTTAATTCAGTATGCTACTCTGTGTCTTTTTATTGGTAAGTTCAGTCCATTAACATTTAGAGTGATGATTGATATATGAAGATTTCATATGGCCATTACTTCTTTTTTTTTTCATTTTAGTTTCTTTTTTGTTGTCCCAACTCTATTGCATTTATTCTGATGTATTGTTTCAGGTTGAAGAGCTTCTTTCAGTATTTCTTGAAGTGCTGGCCTCATGCTGGTGAATTTTCTCAGCTTCTGTGTGTCTGAGAAGGTCTTTATTCCTCCTTCATGTCTGCAGGATAATTTTGCTGGATAATTTATCCTTGGCTGGAAGTTTCTCTCTTTTAATATTTTTAATATTTGATTCTACTCCCTCCTGGCTTGTGGAGTTTCTGCTAAGAAGTCTGATGCCAGCCTGATTGGTTTACCTCTTAAGGTTATAGTTCTTTTTTCTCTAGCTGCCTTGAGAACTATCCCTTTGTCTTTGCTTTTTGACATCTTCAGTACAATGTAGTCCAGGTATCTAGGGGACCTATTTTCTTCTTCACTTTGGTGTTCCAGATCTTTCCATCAGTTTAGAAAGTTCTCATCTACTATTTGTTTGAGTATGTTCTCTGTAGAGTTCTCTGGTATTTGTTTCAAGCCTATTATTCTAATATTGTGGGGGTTTTTTTAATGGAGTCAGATAGGTCTTGCAAAATTCTTTCAATCCTATTGATTTTGTAATTCCTATCTTCTTCTGTCTGAGATGTATCCATATTCTGATCTTCAATATCACTAAATCTTTCTTCCATCTGGTTGACTCTTTTTCCTATGGCAGTTATTTCATTTCTCACTTCTTTACTTGTATTATTTATCTATTGAATTTCCAACTCATTCTTCTTTATACTTTGAATTTCTTTGTTAAAATGTTCCTTTTGTTCATGGATATTCTTTCTGAGATCATTCATCTCAGCTATGGTGCTTTGCCAGTATGTTTTCATTTTTCAAAGAGTCATTAGAATGGCAATCTTGCATTCTCTGTCACTTAGTTCATAAATTTCTATATCTATAAGATCCTTTGCTGGAGATTTTTTTCATCTTTTTTTTCTGAGCAGCTTTAAATCCTAAAGTAACTTATATTGTCTGTTATGTTCTTCTTCTTTGGCATAAGGTCTTTATTTCCAGCAGAGCCCAAGAGATCCCTTTCTTTCTCCGATTAGCCTTTTTATGGTGTCTTGTTTGCTATTTGCACTGGGAGGCAAGTTTTGGGAGAGAGAGGAGAGATGTTTAACCAATATCTCCTGTCTCCATCAGCATTTGCAGGGAGAGAGGCAGGGCCATTTGTATTCTCTAAGCTTCTTGTGGTTCATTGGGAAAGTTGGTGGAGAAGGGGGAGGCTGATGGAATGCAAGCTTAGGCTGCTTCACTTCCTATGGTGCATTGGGAAAGCTTCAGGTGTTTTCTTGCAATGTGTGGATTTCTCAGTTGTCACTGCACCACTCAGGGTTTCCCATGTTGGGTCCTGGCAGGCTGTTTAATTGTATTTTCCAAGAGAGGTTTCAGGGACCTCATCTCTAGCTCCCTTCTTGCAAGCCTCTTCAGATTTGTTAACCAATGTCAAAAAATGTTTAGATTTGTGAACCTGCAATGCTATCTTGAGGGTGGGGTGAGGCCCCAACCCCGAGGAGGAAATGGAGAAAGAAGATGGTGGGCTTTGGCCCAGGGAGATTGGGGCTTCTTTTTTCATTATAGAAAACTTCAACATTTTGTTTAGTGGATTAATTAATCCAGACATAGTGCTGGATGCTAGGGACTCAGAGATGAAGAAGATACATATCTTGCCCTCAAGGATGTCACAAAAATTGCCAATTGTATCTAGCTGACACAATGAAAGCACAAAGCACACAGATTGGCTTGTGAAAGTGAAAAAAAGAATTCACAGAAGAGATGACAGTTGAACCAACTCTGGCAGCAAAGAGAAGATTTTGCTAGGTGGACAAGGGCAGGGAGGAAGGAACTATAGGAATAGGGAAATGGGTGGGCACACAATTATAAGAAATATGATACGATTCTTCCACCTAGTATAGTCAGAGGACTATGAGTAGTTCAAGTTTTATTTTTTAAAAGATTTTTTTATTAAAAATAGAGCTAACATACAACATTATATTAGTTTCAGGGTACACTATAATTATGTAATATTTATATATCAAAAGAAGTGATCAGCATGATGGGTCCAGCACCCATCTGGCACTGTACTATGCTATCCCAATATTATTTTTTTTTATTCATTTTTATTGTTAGACTTACTGGGGTGACATCTGTTAGCAAGGATTACATAGGTTTCAGGTATACAATTCTACAGTGCATTGTCAACTTCTTGTATAATAAGTTCACCACCTAATGTGACTTCTCTTTCCATCACCTTATATTTAACTTCCCCCCCTCCTCTCCCACCCCTCCCCTTTCTCCCCTCCCTAACCTACTCATCCCCAAATAAACATTAAACTATTGATTGTGTCCATGGGTTATTTGTTCATTTCTTTTTTTCTTTGCTTTCAGTTTTATATTCCGCATATGAGTGAAATCATGCAGTTCTTTGTTTTTTCTGTCTGGCTTATTTCACTTAGCATGATGATCTCCAGGTTCATCCATTTTGTTGCAAATGGCAATATTTCATCTTTTCTT
>PVJL010005664.1:0-104645 GCA_004026885.1 Lyroderma lyra | reverse complement strand
CAACCTGAATGCCTGACTCCAGGAACTCTTCTCACACAGCCAACGTCTTTTCTCTTTCGTGTTCTACATGACATTATTGAGCCACATTTCAGGGTTCCCGAAAGTGTTTTTTGCGAAGCTGAAAAGGGACGAGATGATGGAGAGACACAATCGGCACTTTAGAGTCCTGGCTTAGCACAGGAACTTGCTCCGAATGGACCACGTGGCTTGCGTTACACCTTGAAACACACCAAGGTTTTCATTTATTGTTGTCTATAGGGTTGCTGATTTAGGAAATCAAAATAGAGGTTACCCAGTTAAGTTTGAATGTCAAATAACAATAATTTTTTAGTATACAAATTGTACGGGATATACTGATACTAAAGAGAATGTTTATCTGAAAGTCAAATTTAACTAGGTTTCCTATATTTTATCTTTCACCTCTAGTCCATGGTGTAACATTTTAGCTTTCATATAGTTGAATTTTGAATTTAAGACTCAGGAATTCTGTAAATATATTAATTCAGCCTTCCAAGATTGTCCGTAGGTTGTTTTAGGTTAAATTTTCATTCTTGTTCTTAAACTCACTCACGACGCAGGGTGCACCCAAAGTAATTTTGGTAATTGTGTTGAGGATCAAATTCAGAAGTGACTCTCTCTAGTCCCCTAATTATTATTTTTATCCTCTAATTAATATTAATATCATGTTTTAGTCCTCTAATTAATACTACATTTTGTCATGTACACACAATACCAGCATTGTATCCCATTTGTTTCAAAGATTATCTTACCTGATTTATACTAGTCATCATTCCCCCTTCCTCATTTTCTATAGAGAACATCATCCAAATCTGTTTATTTATTTTAGAGCAATAAACAATGAGCACTTTTATAACTAAAAAAAGTCATTACTCATAATTCGAAAGCAAAATGTACACTTTTTATAGTAATTTGGAAGGAAATTTAGATTGGAAACCTCAGAAGGAATTTTAATGCAGTTAATATTCTTATAATGAAACTATAGACTTTGGGATACATACAACCGTTTTTGGTGTCTTTTCTAATTATGACCAGAAAAAGCACACTTGGTTCTTCTAAGTGTTTATATTTCCATTATATTCAAGTTCAGAAAATGAGATACTGTTCTTGAGGATGCACTACTCTTAACAAAGGAGATAAAACAGGTTTTTCATTTTCTATGTGTGTGTCTCTGTGGAACCTAGCTTTGAAATAATTGGAAAATCAATCTTGGTACTCTAATGAGATATTCTGGCATCAACAAAAGAAAAGAGAGATTCCATTTAGTTTTGGAAGTAGTGACATTTATAAAACAACAAAGATAGTCACAATAGTTTAGAAATTTGATCTGTAGTTGTAATTCTTATCAATGAAAATTTGGGAATATTTATTAGAAAGATAGGCACCACCTAGTGCTTTAGTAATTTCTCCTTTTAAAATGTATTTATGTGTGGATACACCATTTTGTTTCTTTCTGTAAGCTGTAGTATTAATAATTCATTAATTTATTCAGCAAACACATAAGTTTCCTGAGAAGAGGGATTTTTTTCTCCTCTGTTTTTGCATGTTTAGTTCACTGCTCTGTCCCCAGCATCTGGAAAAATGCCTGGCAGGTAATAGTTCCGCTAAATGTTTGTTAAATGAATGAGTGGGTGAATGAATGAGTGAACAAATGAATTTAATAAGTACCTAGTCGTGTTGTAGAAACTAGGTGAACAAAATTTTAAAAAGCCCTCACTTCCATGCGGCTTACATTCCGGTTAGGGAATCAAAGACAAACATGAACGATGTAATTGCTGCATGAGGCCAGGTGTTGGCAGGGACAGGAAGACAAAGTTCTATGTTAGATAGGGGTGCCAGAGAAGAATTCTCTGAGGAAGTCAGATTTGAGCAGATTCCTGAATGATGGAAGGAAGCATTTTGTGTGGGTATCTCGGGGAAGAGTTCGTGGCATTGAGAACAGCACGTGCAAAGGTCTTTGTGATAGAATCAGCTCGATATGTTCAAGGAACGGCCAGGAGGCCAAAGATAGAAAACAAGGAGGACAGCTGTGGACGGATGAGATCACGGAGACAACAGTAAGAATGGTTTTTATGGCGACTAAGGTAGGAAGCCATTTGCATGAAAAGGTACTCAACATCACTGATCATCAGGGAAATGCAAATCAGAACCACAATGCGGTAGTTTTAGTGGAAAATGGGGTGTCCTTGTCGACACGACATCCAGGTTCTTGGTATCTCAAGCAAAGAATTGAACGAGACACACAAAAGTATAGAGGTGAAACAGAGAGTTTACTGAGGGGAAAGTACACTCCAAGGAGGTAGGAGCGGACTCGAGCAGGGAGAGTAGTAGTAGCTCAGGAACCCCGATCAATGAGGCTTTGGGGCTTTTATTCTAAGTCTTCAGGGGAGACACCTCTGGGCGTGGGGTCTCTTGATTGACAAGTTTGATTGACAGGGGGTCTGCCTTCTGACTGCACATGCCCTTTCCCAGAGTTCAGTCTGTTATGATATTAATGAACTTCTGGGCATGTGTATGACGTTACAGTGATGGTATAATGAGGTTCAGGTGACTCTCACTGCGCAGGCGTTAGGAGCTGGCCCAAGCTGGTGGGCTTCTGGGGCCTCTGACTTCCCTGTCTTTGTCTGGAACCTCCTCCTAGCCTGGGGCAGGGATTACATGTGAAAGGGTGGTATCCAGGCATAACAATTCCAGCAGGCAGTCTCATGGGGGGGGTCAAGATTTCCCTATTCTGTCTGCCTTCCTCACATCCTCTTGAGAGACAAGATTCCCACAGATCTCCATGGGAAGCTGAGAGGCTGGAGGTCTCATTTTCTATTTCTGCTTTCTGCTGAAAATGGTTGTTGTCCCTACCTATTGGGGACCCACGGAGCGCTCACCCTAACTGATCTAAAGCGGGAGAGGTGTCTCGAGATCTGCCATGTTGACTCCTTTGGTTGAGAAGGGTTGGAAACCTTGTTGGGGCACCGCTAGTATCCTGATGATTTCTAGATTAGGAGAAAATAATTCAGTTAGTACTTTAAAGGCATTGATGAGAGAAATAGGTTTTAAAGCCCTTGTCACTAGGTGGTTTCAGGATAGAAAGTCTGTTGCTCAGGGTGAGGAGCCAGAGAAAATTGATAAGGAAAGCAATTAAGAAAAGGTGAAACTAAGAGCTAAAGAACAAGGAAAAGGGGTCTTTAGTGCAGTGGGGGGATGGCTACTCTATTTGGCCCACGTCAGTAGCACCTCACACCTGATAGCTGTTATCAGAAAAGAACAGGCCCTCGTGCACTGTTGGTGAGGATGCAAATTGGTGCAGCCACTATGGAAAACAGTATGGACATTCCTCGGAAACTGGCTGGATGTACTGTATGACCCAGCAGTTCCACTTCTGGGTGTTTATCTGAAGGAAACGGAAACACTGTTCACTTGAGCCACAGCGGACTCGTGCTTCTTTGCCACTCCGAGCTGCTTGCCTACAGGCTACCTCGAGATGTTCTTTTGGCTCAGCAAATTCCCTCTCTCCAGCTCCTTTTCACCTGGCAGCATGAGACACTATGTAGGTCCTGCACCTCAGCAATTTTCAGGGTAGTCGTGTTTCCCAGCTCTGGAGAGAGGGCTCGTTTTGGAGCACCTAAACTTTATGAGTGAACTCTTCTGGGTTTCTCTTTCTTTCTTTCCTTGGTGGAGGGAAAGCTCCCTCCTCCCCATCCAAGTGGCAGGCTGTATATAATCAGCCATGTATACAACCTTGTGGGAATCGGCCTGGAATGTGCCCCGGAGCAGAACTAGCGAGCAGAGCGGCTCCCAGCGGAACTCTAAGTCAGGGAGTCCAGGATGCTGGGCCCCCCTTTGCTTGTGTCCCTTGGAGGATAATTCCGTTTTGACAGTTGCATTGACTTAGTTGTTTAAATATGTGCTCCTTTCTCCCATCCTCTGCAGCCTGATTGTCAGTTAATTTTTTTTTTTTTGATTGTCAGTTAATTTAGATCAGGAACCTGACTTTCCCATGTGTGCTTACTGGTCACCTAGTACAGCGAGTGGCCTATGTAAGTGTTACCTGAAAGAAGGAATGAATTTGTCAGCATGCCTCCCCTTACTGGTGGTGTTCAGTGAATGAAAGAAGGTAGAAAATTTAGGACATGGCCATGTTGTGTGGGTCCTTGTATACTAAGGCAAGTCGTTGGACTTCACTGAATAAAATATTCAGGGGAAGCGTTTACATTCCTTGAGCAGAGCTTCTGGAGGATTGGAGGTGAGAGACCAATTAAGAAGCAATTATAATAATAAGGCAGCTAGATGCAGTAAGGACTTGAACTCTGTGGTAAAGTCACTGCTAAGAAAGATAAAACAAGGACTCTGGGTGGTGAACATTCAACGCGACATATAGATGATGGATTATAGAACTGTATACTTGGAACCCCTATAATTTTACTAACCAGTGTCACTCCAATAAATTTAAATTAAAAAAAATTTTTTTAAAGATAAAAGCAATTAAAGAAGTCTATAACAGTTGCTCCTCAAATTTTAACGTGCATACCAGTCACCTGTGACTCTTATTAAAATGCAGATTCTGACTCATTAGGCCGAGGTGAGACCTGAGATCCTTCATTTCTAGTGAGCTCACAGCAGGTGTCGTAGACCTGCACTATCTGCTATCCCGAATGGTAGCCCCTACTCAGGTGGTGACTGAGCATTGAAATGTAGTTAGTCCAACCAAGCAACTGATTTTTTAATTTAATTTTAAGTAGCCTAAACTAATACTTAAAAACAGGCAGTGCAAAGTATTTCTCCATTAAGCAAAATTTTATTGTTTTGGTAAGACTTCACTATAATCTTTAAAATTTTGCACCTGAATTAAGATATATTGTCAGTGTAAACTACACATAGAATTTAGAATATTTTGTACAAAAAAGGAATGTAAACAATTCCATTAATTGCTTTCATGTTGATTACATGTTGGAAAAATATTTTAGATATATTGGACTAAATAATTATTTACCATGGCATTCACTTGTTACTTTTTAGCTTTTTTAATGGGCTACTAGAAACTTTAGATTTCCAAACGTGGGTTGCATCTTATTTTTGTTGGAGAGCAGCACATTGGCCCCTTGCTCGGACAGGCAAAGGTCAGTAGTCCTCAGGCCCTCATCTGGTCCCTTGTTTATGGATGGAAGTCACATTAGCCCATTATATATGTGGACTGGTGTTTGTTTTGACAATCTTACCACAATCAACTCAAAATATCAAATTATCATTTACTTCAAACCTTTGCAAAATAGTTCTATAACACTTCATCTTCACAAAATAACTGAATGAATATGCAAGTAATATAAATGTTTGAAGTAGACCATTGATGAATTGAATTATCAGGTAAGGTAGGAATGCACAGGAAGCAGACCCAAGTAAGACTAGAGATCATGTCCTTTAACATTTCTGTATGGTTGTTTCTGCAAATGCTACTTCCTCTAGAGAAAACGCTTTCTTTTCATGTTTACCAAATTGATCCCTCAAGGACTGACTTATATTGTGGAAGCCCAGATATGTTGCATCACCCCATGATACATCAACTCCAAACACACGATCCATTTTGCAAGGAGAATATTACCTGGAGAACCCCAGTATACAGGGATATACTGGTTAAACTACATCCACGCATAAAATTTGTGAGCATCCTCAAGTTGTATCCATTATAGGATATTCACAATTTGTCTGGAATAGTTACAGTTCTTTTGATTACGCATGATTCAGTTTTAGAATCACTTAAATCAGTTCCTGTGGTGACAAATGCCTTCTTTTGATAATTGTACTCTGCTGGATTTCAAGGGCTGAGCCCTCTGCCCTAGGCTAAGGCTAGTGTAAGCCAAGGCAGGGAAGAAGTAGATATCCCTGGGACAGTATTTTATCACATTTTCTTGCTCTCTTTTCAAGTGCATCTCAAGACATTTGCTCATCTCCCCCCTTGAACTTCAAAGTTTTAACCAGATGTTTGCCACGTGTTGGGAAGCCTCGTAAGCATCACGATGACCTGGCCCTGCTCCTCTTCCGGTTTGCCCAATCCAGACTGAGGACCTGGTTAGAAATCCAGTAGTCATGGTGGAAACCCGGCAGGGGCTCTGGTGTCTGCTCTCTCGACCAGTAACTAAGTCTTTCTAATAAAAGCTCTCAGGCATTTCTCATATTCATCCTGTTTCCTAATCCTTTCTACCCTGGCCCCTCTTGAATCAGCTCTCACGTGAAGCTCTAGTCATCACTCTAGGCTCCTCCCTGGTGGCTTCTCTGACTGTAGTTTTGCCTTCCTGAAACCATCTTCCCTATGGCCCCCAGAATGATCTTTATAAAACACACGTTGCCCCTGAGAGTCTTCGGCTATGCTTCTCCGCAGAAATAGTTGTCCCCATGCTTGTCTGGAGGGATCTTCCAAGATACATGAAGTCACCTGAAAAAAGTTAGAGCTGGGGGAGAATACATGTACAAAATGGAAAATTTGGAAAACAGAATAGTTCAAAGTAACAAAGCAAAAACCACTGATAATCCCACCTTCTAGATCTTACTATTTCAACATTTCATTCTTTTTTCCAGTCTTTGGTGTATATATCTATTACATGTATCTTATATATACCGTACACATAACACTGTATACATATATATGCATACATAGTGCTATCTATAGTTACATTGAAGCGTGCATTTTACATTTTTGTTATGTGAGGTTGGACAGTTAATGTCATGAACTCATCCTAGAAAAAGTGCTAGGAAAAGTGAAGTTTGTGAACTTGCCTCTGTGTTTACATTGGCAGCACTGTACAAACAACTTGCCGAGGTTATGACACCTTACCGGGTTGTTTGTACAGAGCTGCCAACGTAAGTGCACGGTGGCATGTTTGTGAACTTCATTGTCAGATTTTGGGGATGACAGCTCTGATGGCCATTCCAGGAACAGAGTTCCCAAATTGCTGTGAAGGGTGGACTAGGCACGGGCGTCGGTGCACAGCTTCCCAAGGGGCGTACTTTGAAGGTGACCGTAGTGATACTCAGCAATGAGGTATGCAGCACTTTTTCTAGGATGAGTTCGAGAAATTAATTGTGCAACCTGATGTAGTAAATTGTACAATACTGTTGCTACATATATAAACATATACATATATGTTTCCTTTGCAGGTAATCAACTAATCAATTGTAAAAAACGTATTTTGGAGTTTAAGGAAAATATTCTGCATTTAAAAAACAAAACTGAAAGTAATAGCCGAGAGCTGATGAAAGCCTTGAACAGAATGAAGAACATTAGACAGAGAGAAAATCTATCAGTAAACTTAGGTTTGTGTTGCTTTTGTTTTCGTGTATGTTGGTTTGTTTTATGTTTTATGTTTGGAAATTTAGATTTTTATGCTTTCTGATGTCAGGGCATTTCTCCCCAGTAAATATAACTAAGTCAATCTTTGTTCTTTTATTGCAAGACACGGAACCGTCAGGTAAGAGACATCATTGACACACTGACTCTCACCTCTACCTGGAAATGGTCGTCCTGTGTTTTGTCTGTCTAAGTGGCACTTTCCTCCATGATCCAGCCCACCGGCACAGCCAGAGACCTGAGCATCACCTGCGATTCCTGCCTCGGCCTCCTGCCTGCTTCCATGACACTCGATAAGCAGTCCTCTTGATTCATAGTCCTGTGTGTCTCCCCGGGCTGGCCATATTGTTTTCCATCACCATCTCTGCTGCCCTAGCCAGGCCGCCCTCGTGCATCATCTATCTGAGTGACCCCTCACCCACTCCTGTTCTTTCTGTCTCTCCAGGCCCGTCCTCGCCTGTTCATCCTCACTGTAGTCCGTGAAAGCTACACCGGCTTGTGTGTCGACCTTTAGTGGCTCCCGTTTTGTCCGGGATCAGAAGTGCTGCCCCACGCCTCCCCCTGTGTAGCCCAGCACTCCCCTCACCCTTAACCCTTGGCAACCACTGATCAGTCCGGTGTTCCTGCAGCTTTCCTGAAGCCACACAGAGGGAATCCCTCGTGCAGCGTGGGGCCTGCGGAGACGGGCTTGTCCCACGCAGCACGGATTCATCCAAGTGGTTGTGTGGCCAGTTTTCCGTTGCCTTTTTATTGCTGAGCAGCATTCCATTGTATGAATATACGATGGATAGTTTGTGTCACCAACTGAGGGGCATTTGGCTTGTTTTCAGGGTTTTTGTTTGTTTGTTTGTTTGTTTGGTGATGACAAATGCCTGTTGCTGTAAGCACTCGTATACAGGTTTTTCATTTGAAGAGAATTTTCACTTCTTTTGGATAAATATCTAGGATTGATGGGCATATGATGCGTGCATGTTTAACTTTATAGGGAACTGCCAAACTGCCTTCCGGAGTGGCTGTACCATTTTGCATTCCCTGTGCAGCCGGGCGAGAGCTCCCTCCACTCGCGGTTTTGTCTGCCATTCTAATGCCCTGGTAGCTCACGGCCTTAGGCTGTATTTGTTTGGCATAATGGCGTTGAACATATTTATGTGCTTATTAGCTATCCATGTATCCTTTGTGAAATGTCTCTCTATATCTCTTACACATTATATTTTAATTGGGTGGTATGTGTTCTTGTTGAGTTTTGAGAGTTCTGCATATATCCTGGATACGTATCAGAAGGGTATATGACTTGGAAATATTTTCTCCCAGTCTGTGGCTTATCTTTTCATCCTCCCCATGGTGTTCTTCAGAAAGCAAACATTTTTAATTTTGATGAAGTCCAGCTTTTCAGTTTTTCTTTCTGTATTATGCTTTTGATGTTGTGTCTAAGAACTCATAGCTCAGAGTCATGAGGATTTTCATTTATGCATTTTTTTAATTTTATAGTTTTGGGCTTTACATTTTAGATCTATGAAACTTATGAGTTGACTTTTATAAATGGTGTGAAGTATAGGTCAAGGTTCAGTTTTTTTTCTGTGGACGTCCAGGTGTTCTAGCGCCACTTGTCGAAAGGGCTGTCCTTCTGATCGTATTGCCCTTGCACCTTTGTCAAAAACAAGTCACCACGTTTGTGTGGGTCTATTTCTGGACTCCCCGTTGTGTTCTATTGGTCTGTATACCCACCTTTGTCCGCCGTACCACACTGCCTTGGTTACTGTATGATGTATTATGAATGGAAATTGCATAGTATGAGTCCGCCAGCTCCTCCTTTTTCAAAATTGTAGAGGCACATTCACATGAATGGTGCAAATAGAGTCATTCAATATTGAGTGGTCTCCAAAACAAAATGATAAGGAGGCAAATTTTAATGACATCCTAGTAATTAAAGTAGGAAATCAGATCACTTATAGCACGTTTCAGTTATGTCTCACTTAAAACTGACAGTTCTATTACCCCCTCGTTGTGTAGGTCATCACTAGATTTAAATACAAAAAGTCCTCACTTAGCATTGTTGATAGGTTCTGCAACTTTAAGCAAAATGATATATAAGGAAAGCAGTTCTACCGTGTGCTAATTGCTATAAACAAGACTTAAGTTCCTACAGCATGTATCAGCATTTACCAAAAGATGTTGAACAAAATGACAATATTATTTGAGGACCTGCTGTGTTACTTTTTAAATAAATATGAATCGATAATCTTTGAATTGTATTTTATAGCCTTATAATTTTGATGATTTGCATTTAATAGTATTTCTCTTATGTATAAATACTGAATTAATCTGTGAATTAATTTATTAATCCTCATTTTAAAAAACCCTACCAGAGGGAGAACAACCCCTATAATCATGAACTCAGAAGCCCTATTGTTTTTCCTATCAGTTGAGAAGAAAGTGCATACAGTGGATAAGGATGAAACAGTGTCTAATACATTTGAAGTCTTGAAGTTCTTTTTCTCTCATCTAAGGAAAGTGGGAAGAATTTATCCTGATGTAATCATCAGCAAAGAGAAAACAGGCGGTAAGAAAATTAGAATTGAAAAGAATCAAATACAGATATTTTGATCTTTGGGACATACTTTTTAGTTTTAAAATGTAATCTATTAAAAATGATACTCAGTTTAATACTTACACCACCAGCCTCTCTGGCATTTATTTGGATTACCAGAAATCAGTATATTGTCTGTGAGAAGAAAAAATAGTTCAATAAATATTCAGAGACTTGAATTCAAATTCAGTTTTAATACAGATGCTTTGAAAATAAGTCAGTATAAGTCAAACACATGTGAAGCATCTGCTGAATACTTTGTGACTCTTTTCTCCACTGATTTTGGTAAATTTATTCTCATCTGGTTATCTTCCTATTTCCCCATCTTTCTGGGACCAAGGTCAGCAGAATCTTTACAGAAGAAATGCCATTTGAGTTAAGACTTGAAGAATGAGTTCAAGCTCACCAGGTACAGAAGAAGAGAAGGAACATTTGAGTTAGAAGCAGGGACGCTAGGCCACCTCTCAGAAGCTTTTTCAAACCTCTTCATTCCACTGAGACAGTCCCTCTGGGCCAGGGGTCAGTGAACTACAGCCTGCCCGGGGCTGAATCTGCCTGTTTTCACTGACAGTTTTGTTGCCCCGTCACTCACTTACCGACCTGTGGTTGCTTTCACACTTCAACAGCATGTCAGTGTGGCCTGAGAGAGTTGAGTAGTTGTGTCCTGAGAGCCAGAAGAGTGCTCTAGGCAAAAGGGAATGGTGTGTGCAAAGGCCTGCAGATGAGAGTGTGCTATTTTGCTCAATCTGAGAAGTTGAAAGACGTTAAGCGAGACTGGTTTGGAGAGAAGGTAGTTGAAACGGAAGCGATAGGTTGGGGCCACGTTCCTAAGGGCCTTGTAAACTTTTGTAAATGGATTCCTTATTCTAAGGCATGGGAATCCATTCCAGGAATTGCATTTAGGGCGGATCATGCAACTCAAAACTTGATTCCTGCCTCACCCTATCCGAAAAAATCATTTCCAGGTGCATTATGGATTTAAATATGAAAGGCAAACAATAAACCATCCAGAAGATATTCAGGAGAATCTTTATGACCTGAAGATGAGCAAAGGTTTCTCAACAGCAATCAACAAGCATTCACTACAAAGGAAATGATTGATAATTGATGCTATATTAAAATTAAGAATTTCTGTTCATCAAGAAGTAAAACATTGAAAGAACCCAGAGTGGCAGGTGACACTTGTAACACACATACCTGACACAGGGCTCATATCCATACTCCACAAAGGGCATCAGCAAATCTGTAAGAAAAATGCAGACAATTCAACAGAGAAATGGGCAAGAATTTAAATAGGGGTTTCACAAAAGAGTGTCCAAAGGCCGATAAACATGAACATGTTTAAACTCACTAGTAATCAGGGAAATAATGATTGTGACTGTTCTCACCGATTCAAGTTTTCTTAAGTAAATGCTTCGCAGTTTGTTGTATACCAGGGCCCTGCTTGTTTTTTGTTTTATTTTGTTTTTTACTGTTTTAGGGAAGAATTTTCTTTTTCCTCTCTTTTTCTTTGTTTGATTTTCATCTTTTTTCCCCAGATTTTTATTTTTTAATTATTATTAGTTTAGGTGTACAAAACAACATGATTAGACATTTACACACCTCACAAAGTGATAACCCCAGCAGGTATCCTACCCATCTGGCACTGTACATAGCTGCTACAATACCCTTGACTATGTGCTCTATGCTGTACTTTCCATAGGGGAAGAGTTTTCTGAGTTCCTCATTTACCATTCTGGAGTCCTTATCCCCATCTTAAAGGTGGGGAAATTGAGGCTGGAGAGGCTATGTATCTTGCCCAACCTCATAAAAGCAGGCATTGGTATGATCAAGATTGACTTTGGGCAGATGTCACTGATAGAACCTTCATCTCCACTTAGGATGACATAAGGTCCATTCTGCCAGTGCTTCAGTCATCATTGGCCATAAAAGTCACTTAGGGACATGGGGTCACCATGAAATCATTGGGAATTTATACATTTTTTTAGCAGATGAAAACATTTCATAGCATCCTTCCTACTCTGGGTTCTGGCATCTCCTTAGTTAGAGCATCAGAAACGTGGGACGTTTCGTACTCAGATGAACGCTGTGACAAGGGGAGAGCAGTCAGTTTTCTTCTTCACTACACTGAAATGCTCCACCGTGAGAACGTCTTGGTGTTGATTTAATGCATTTCCTAAGGATCCACAGTAAGTTGGAACTTCCTTAAGCCGAAAAGGAAATACATGGTAAAAATTAAGAGTGGTTTGGAATACTTCTATAATACAGTTTCAACCACCCTTTCTGTGACTGTACAACTAACCCAAACAGAGATAAGCATCGATGTTAATGCTTAACTGTGTTTTTCTCCATCATTTGAAATGGTGATTCCATGCTCTTATGTCTGCAGTTTCTTTTGCACTGGGCATTTCCACTGCGAAGAGAGGCAACCGTAGTTACCTGAAACAAACGCTGACCTCTCTCCTCTCCGGGATGACTCTCTCTGAGGAGGAGGACTTGGTGGTGATTGTCTCTATTGCAGATGTACGTATGAAGGACAGGCGGGTCTCCTTACCCCCACGCACCTACGAGGGACAGGCGGGTCTCCTTACCCCCACGCACCTACGAGGGACAGGCGGGTCTCCTTACCCCCACGCACCTACGAGGGACAGGCGGGTCTCCTTACCCCCACGCACCTACGAGGGACAGGCAGGTCTCCTTACTCCCAACCTGCAGCTCTCCAACTTCCCTTCCTCCATGATAATCACTGTATCATTTCAAATTTTTTCTTAAAGTAATTTATAGATGCCGTTTTGGGATAGCAAACAATGTTTTTAATACTTGTTTAGCACCACCAAAAAGGAATTAAATAGGTCAATCTAAAAAGTTTATCTAAATATCATGGTTCCATGTGGAGAAATAAGAATATACTGTTAATTATGTTACTAAAAGCCCTGTATACTATACAGTGTAGAAATTACATTTACAAACAGAACATTAAAATTGACTCCACAGTAATAAAGCCCACCCAGCCCAGTAAGAGGTTGGTATATGAATCAAGAGATAACTTGCAAGGACGTGGATGGATCTTGAGAATATCATGCTAAGCAAACTAAGTCAGATGTAAAAAGTCAGGAACCATATAATCTCGTCATATGTGGGATGTAAGTTGAGAAGCAACAAATGAACAAGACAAACAAAAACTCATAGGTACAGACAACAGTATGGTGCTTATCAGAGTTTTTGTGGACTTCAGATTTTTAAATGTAAACACCATGTAGTAATATTTCATATTGTGACAAAGGGAAAATGAAATATTTTTGGTATTCCGGTCAGATCTTTTAGACACATGGATATTTTAAATTCTTTTGCAGGAAGTGAAAACACTAAAAATGATTAGGACATAATGACATTCCCCACATAAACTTGATTTGCATGGAGCAAACATGTATTAGCAAAACTGAAGCCTACTTAGTTTCAGAAAAATCTTTTTCTCATTTTTAGAGTAATGAAGATTATTTAAAATCTGTCGTAGACATGATTACAAAAAAGTAAGTACTGTCAGATAAATTTTTAAGTGGCTGTTCTTTCATTTTTCTGTCCTGTTTTTTCTGTTCAATTATTTTATTCGTGATCATGTTATTTTCAATGTATAGCTGTGCACAGAGAACCTGCAGTTCTATCTGAGCTGTGATGAAGCCTAGCTTATAATTTTCCCCAATTTTGTAAGTTATTTGCCTATTAAAATCCATGTTTTTCATGTTATTGTTATAATATCTATTCTCTGCAATCCATCGCCTCTGTGAGAAGCCTGTAGCTTGTCTTTAGAACACTGTGCTCCTTACTGAATGGAGTTACTTCTGTTGCTTCTGTGTGCCATCTCCCGCTCTCTGCAGGAACACACTGATGAAGCCACACGAAGTTGTCATCAGGCGGATGCTAGTCACAGAGCCAGCCTTCCAAATCTTTCTGTTCACGTGGGCGGTGCAGCTGGCAAAAACCAAATTACAGCAGGGCGGCTGTATGGGGAGGGCAATGTGAGAACAGAGAGAGCAGGGAGTATTTCACTCCAGCGGAAGATACAGCAGTGGCCTTTCTGGAGAAGGGAACAACCAAGCTACATCTAAAGGTGTTAAGCAGACATTCCTCAGGCAGACAAAAGGAAGGCAGAAAGGCCAAAAAGGGAGCCTGCTCCACTTTTGAAAATCTAAGTACAACCCGAAATGTGGAATTTGTGTATTTTAATTTTTTGATACGTCTGTCTCTAATTTATAAAAGAAATGCTTTGGCTGAAAAGTATTACTTTTATGATGCTGATATCATGTATCAACATGTGAAATAATTAAAATTAAAACATTCTATGGACATGCGTAAGGAAATTTTTGTTAAGTATTTGTTATCTTGGTAATTACAAGCCTCCATTTACTTCAATTTGTAGATTCAAAAGGCAACTGAATTCTGGATCCTTAGAGGTCATTTCAATACCTGCCTTTTTTTATCCAGACATGTCACATGCCAAGCAGTCAATGGAGGACTCACACAAATTAGAGAGGTATGACAATTAGAAAATTGTATCCTCAAGTAACTAACTTCGTTTGATGAAATGTTGGAGTTAGCATCTAATGGATTCTGTTTCAAACACACCCGCTCCTGTTGGCTTGCAAGAGCTGACAGTGTGCATCATTCCCAACTCTTTGCTCAGTGACATCAATGAGCATGAAACCAGGAGCATTAACACCACAGAAATGGGCCAAAGCTACAAATCAGAGCTCAAACCCTCTTCCCCCGCAGAGAGACAGCTGTTAAACATTCTCTGATGCACCACTGATTATCTGTGTTCACGTATACAGACAAGGTTAGCAAAAGCCTAAGGAAGGGGAAAAAGGCCTAGGGTTATAAATCGTTACCCTGGACGCTAGTCCTGGTCTTTCTATTTCCTGATCATCCTAGGCAGATAATTTAGCCATTTTTTTCTTAGCTTCCTCAACTTTCCAGTGTGTATAATAAAATCTACATTACATATTGGGAAAAATTATTGTGAGAATTAAATATAGGATTGATGAAAAATTTTTGAAAAATAGTTCTATATATATGAAGGATTATTTTTGTCCAAGTGTGGTAGGTATTATAAGCAATAGAATAATTTGGTTTCTCAAAATTTAATAGAGCAAAAGCCATGTCAGAATTCAGAACAGGGTCTTATGCTGGGAAACTTATTAATTCAGTTTTGTTTTAAAATACAAATGGTATGTCCGAATCTGAAAGTCTCTTGAGGATTTTGTTTTGCTTTTAATTAATGACCCACATTAGGTTTTAGAGCGATAATGCTGTGAGTCATTCTAGATCTTTATTTTTCCTTCTGACCTTTATGTCTCTGTCATCATCTCTCTTTCCTAATCTCTCTCCACATCATCCCCTCATCCCCATTTCTGCCTTGGACTTAGTTCACGCCATTCCAGGTCTGTTTGCATTCCCTAGGCCTAGCCTCACCTCGCCTCTCCTCCACGTCATTCTCCACACTGTAGGCAGAAGAATCCTTTCATATGACATCAAATCCAAAGGTCCTTTGTGATCTGGTCCCTGGCAACCTTCGTGGTTGGCTGATGATGGTCCCTGCCATCATCAGCGTCTTTACCATCCGCTCTCTCCACCCTAACTCACACATTCCGTGCCTTTGCAGTGTGCTCCTCTCTCCTTCTGTCCCGCCCTCCCCATCTCGTTGTAAGTCATCATCGTCAGTATCTTTGTACAGTGTTTATCTCACTGGTACTTTTATTATTCTTCTGTCTTTCATGCTAGGTTATGAGACCCAAAAGGGCAAGAGCTGCTTTGTGTATTGCTCTTTATAGACTCAGAATCTGGCCTATTATTCAGCTTGAACAGGACCTAAGAGAAGAAAGAACATTGACTTACATAGATCAAAATTTAACTAACCCAAACATAAACAGATGATGCTTAGCCTACTTCAGCAACTTCAGACACCGTGCACCGAATAAAGATGGGAAACTTTCAAGTGTAACTTTTTTGTATAACATCAACTTTACTTAATGTAGATAGTACTCTGTGTTAGCAAAGTGTAAAAATAGATTGTTTTTACTTACTGAAGTGTACTTGTAAATAACAAATAATGACAAATACTAACAGATTTTATTACTTACCTTTAGTTGGCGAATCAAACAAGTGTTGGATTTTTGTTTTTTGATGCTGTATGCCCAACCCAAGGCCACGTATTATTTACAGGTATGACTTTGGTATAAATAGCATTTAAATGGAAGTAGTATGCTTTCCCTCTCTCCTCTGGTTTCTCCCTTCCTCATTGTGTTCCTCCACCTCACTTTATACTCAGAAAATAAAGGACTCAGGTTACTAGAATGCCAAAAGGAAGCTTCAAGTGGATTATACGTTACTCTTCTTGCTGTTAACAGAGGAAATTATAGTCACCTGAAGCAAACCGAGTAAAATGTCTCAAATTAGAAAAAAAATTGAAATTGTACTGCCTATATTTCTCTGCCCACAAGTATATTAGATTAAGCACACATAATTTGAGCACTTATTATTTGTCCGACAGCGTATGTGCTTAACACTGCTACCCTACATTGCCTCCCATTTTATGAGTAGCACAGTTCTACAGTGCCTATGCTGTATTTGTGAGATAAATCAGTGATATTAAGAATAGTTCATACCTCCTAAGTTCCTGCATATTGTTAAATAACAATGTTATATTTCTCAACAGTAAGTATATACCTCATTACACGAGACAACGTGCACTTGTGAGAAGAGTTGGAGTAATATCTCTGGAGAATAGAGAGAGTGAATTAGAAAAAGGCCTGAAGCAAGGTCTTCTCTTTTACTGGAAGAAAATCAAAATGTCTTCGTCTCTTAGTTGACGAGGATGTAGTTGAAACATGAGATCCAGTCAATCAACCTGAAACAATACAGTTCTATTTTGTGCTCCAGTTTTATGCCCGAGAACTTGCACATTCTTCCAAATTATTTAGGGGGCCTCTGAGTGTATAGCAAGTTTGTGCAACTTGCGGGCCATGTGCGGCCCAGGACGGCTTCAAATGGGGCCCCACATAAATTCGTAAACTTTCTTAACACATGATGAGGGTTTTTTTTGTGATTTTGTTTTTTAGCTCATCAGCTATGTTAGTATCAGTGTATTGTATGTGGGGCCCAAGACAATTCTTCTTCCAGTGTGGCCCAGGGAAGCCAAAAGTTTGGAGACCCCTAGTCTATAGATTATGCAGAATACATATTAAAGTAACAAAGAAAAATTCTAGTTTTCCATTCACCCTCTCTTTTAAGGAGAATTATTCTGGGGCTTCCTGGCACCATCATTCTAACAACCAGTTGTGGATGAAAGTGCCAGTCCCTTTTTGTCATCTTTTTGTCAACCGCCGTATCTGGTGATAGAACATGGCACCTGTCATCTCAGCATAAAGCTGGTCAGTGTTAAACTAGAAACTGAAGTATTTGTGAGGATGAAAATGGATTCAGATAAATAGCTCTTCCAAAGAGGATTTAGAAAATTGAATGTTGCATGTTAGTAGTTAGGAAAGAAACATAATCTCTGGTTTTAGAATCAGAAAATGAAAACCTCAGTGAACTGAACTAAAAACAAAATTATTACCTCATAAAAACATTTTTCAGTGTAGTTTATTAAAGTATTTTCAATTTTCAAGCTAATACAACTTTTCAATGGAAGCATAAAAGGTACTGATGCTTTTTAATTTTTTTGCAGCTAGAAGATGATATTATAGCTAAAAAGACGTACTTTACAGAAATCACAGATTTTGTACATAATATCACTTCAAATGATTGGTTTTATATTGAGTTTTCAGTTCTTGGATTCATAGGTAAGAAATGGATCTGCTTTGTGGGGTCAAGCTTTTTAGCACGTAGTTACCTTAAAAGTTGTTAAGAACTTATCAAAGAGTTTGTTACTAAGTGGAAAGGAATGGCATGATTTCTATAAAGATACTATTACTTTAGTAATAAAATCAGATTCAAAGATCTGAATTACAGAAAATGTAGTTTTAAACCAAATTTTCTTTCTAGACAGGCAATATGCTGAAAAATAAGCAGATTCACACACACACACACACACACACACACACACACACACACGTTATAAAAACATTAGATAGCTACCTACCCCTTATTAACTGCTTGCTTTGTGTCTGGCACACATGTTAGCTCAGGGACAAAGATGTACTTCTATTTTACATAGAAAAATACTGAAACTCAAAGAAAAACAGGTGTGGAGAAAGAAATTTTAACTTAGGACTATTGTATTCTGAAGTTGATGCAATTTCCAGTATTCTGAAGCTGACATACTATAAAAAATACAAAAATACATGAATTACACCCATCACAGAAAATTCCCTAAAATCGTGCGCATGATGAGACTTGTATTTCACATTTCTCCTTATAGATGCTTCCCTTCCACGTTTTCCGCTTCCTTCCATCCTGTTTTAGTTAACTCTCCAGGCAGCACACTGAGTTACCATCCTTTTCATAGTTTATCCCTCCTCATTTCGTGAAGCAGCCCTTCTCCCACTTCCTACCACCCCACAATAGGTTTTCACTCTAAGATGCTTAAAAGATGCATATAAATGCACACATATCCATGTAAAATATTTGGTGCTTATCACTTTTGTACCTATTTAAAATTTACATACAGGGTGATGTGATAAGCCTATTCCTGTTATTTTACATTTTTTGTCCTCAAAACTAGATTTTACAACTGTAAGAATGTTGCTAGATGTTCACTTAGCACTGTTTCTTACTAGGCCTAAGTGCTACATAGCAATCCACTTGACTCATTTATTCATGGAGTGGTAGATCTTGATGGCTTGCAACTGTCTCCATAAAGAAATGAAGTGATGTACATGTCCCCTGGAGCTGGGTCGCTGAGGGCAATATAGCTGGGTGTCTAAGTGCTGCCAGATTGCTTTGCAGATTGTCTGTACAGTTTAGACTCCCAGTGCTTATGAGTTCCTGCTTCCCTATATGCCTGATACCATTGGATTTTGTCATTAAGATTTTTCTTCGACGTTGGAGGAATGTACAGCCTTTCTCTGGTTGCGAGTAAAATACACCTATTTTTTAAATATACTTACTTGGCCACTTTCTTTCCCAAGCTTTCTGAATCCAATTTTAAGGCCCTGAAGGTTTTTGTTGAGCTTTGTTTAAAATAAGAAGAAAAATTATAGTTACCAGTAGTACCTGATGAGAAGCTTGTAGAGGAAATAACTTTGTTGATGTATTACTTTGAGAATTTTAAATTCTTTTTATCTTTCTCAGCAAAGTTAGGTATAAGAAGGGCAGAGAATATTCACATTGTTACCATAGAGCACATGGAACATAACAGTTCTGTTATTCAATATTTACCAAAAATATGAGCTTGCTTATTTATTATTATTATCTTTAAATATGAGCTTTTAAAATAGAATTTTACATCATGCTGACAGCAGATAAGGAAAACAAGTATTTCCACCATTAAATCACCATTTTGGTTACTATATAAATCAGTGCTAAAGAATAAATGCAATTATACATTTGATCAAGTGACCCATGTAGACTCAAGTGCTAGTGAAAAAAATGAACCATGCTTACATCCTACTATCATGCTTATTAAATGGTTAGATGTATTTTACACTGTTTAAAATGAACATTTACCTGAATCCTTCGCCTTTAACTTCATTTTGAAATTAAAGTAATACATTAGAAAAAAAATTGGATGCAACAAAATTATACTTTAAAATATAGCAAATCTTTAAGAATCATAAATATAAAAGAAAAATAGCATTCTTATATGTATATAGTATAAGACATATATAATAAAAATGTGGTAGATAATGAAGTTCTACCAAAGTCAGGTTACAAATCAATTTCTGGAAAATTAAGTGGAAGATTTTATTGTTCCTATAGTTTCCATCTTATTACATGTTTTTCACTTGATTTAGGCAATTGATTCTTATTAGTTATCAACACTGATTTCCTGAGCATAATCACTTCTTTCAGCCTGCTTCATATTACCCCAGAAGTGGTAATCCTTAATACTTAAGCAGATATATTAATCCTCCAACTCATTAGTACTTTAAAGTTTATTTCTAAAGAATAGACTATATTTAATTTTTAATAATTGCTCTTTTCTCATTACTAATGGAATGAGAACTTTACGAGGTCTGACAATAAAGTTCGTGAACTCATCCTAGAAAAAGTGCTACATACCTCATTGCTGAATATCACTAAGGTCACCTTTGAAGTACTCCCCTTGGGAAGCTATGACCAACTAGTCTACTCTTCAAAGCAATTTTGAAATTCTTTTTCTGGCCATCAGAGCTGTCATCCTATGACCCTTGATGTCCTGAATGTCATCCAAATATCTTCATTTCAGTATTTTCTTTATCTTCAGGTAAAAAAAAAAGTCATTGGGGGCTGGATCAGGTGAATAGGGAGGGTGTTCCAATACAGTTACAGGTGTACTAGCTAAAAACTCCTCATAGACAGTGCTGTGTGAGCTGGTGCATTGTCGTGATGCAACAGCCATGAGTTGTTAGCAAAAAGTTCAGGTCATTTTGTCTGACTTTTTCACGCAGCCTTTTCAGCACTTCCACAGAGTAAACTTGATTGACTATCCAGTTAGTACAAATTCATAATGATCAAACCATCAGATATCAGAAAAGATTAGCAACATCGTTTTGACTCTTGATTTGGACTGATAGAACTTTTTTGGTTGTGTAGAACTGGCTTCTATTGTGCACTTTGATGCTTTGTTTCAGGGTCGTATTGGTACACCCATGTTTTATCACCAGTGATAACATGGCCCAAAACGTCTTGACTCTTCAAAAGGTCTTGGCAAACTTTGACTCTCCTTTGCTTTTGTTCATCAGTGAGCTCCTTCAGGACCATTTCTGCACACATCTTTCCCATGCCAAGATTTTCAGTTAAGATTTTCCTGTTTCCCTATCAATGTTTACTTGGTCTGCTATGCTTCTCACAGTCAGCCCGTGATTTTGACGCACGATTTGGTGAATTTTTGCAATGTTTTTGTTAATTCTGCTGTTACTGGCCTCCCTGACCTCTCTTCATCAGTGACGCTTTCTCTTCTCTCAGAAAAAAGTTTAATCCATTTGTACACTGCCGTTTTCTTCATGACATTATCCCCATAAACTTGGACTAACATGTCCCTGATTTCACGTCCACTCTTGCCAATTTTAACAAGAAATTTAATGTTTGTTAATTGCTGTAATTCAAGCTCTGACATTCTCACAATGGCACACAAAAACATGCAATAATAATGAACACCACTCAGCAAGACACTGCCACATGTTGACATGAACACAGCTGTGAGACACAGATAGAACCAAGGTTATGACACCTAACCCAGTTCTTTGTATAGTGCTGCCAATGTCAGTGCACTGTGGCAAGTTTGCAACTTAATCGTCAGACCTCGTATATAAGGTTTATATTATGATATATAGTATAAATGCTCAAGAGTTATTGGATTTGTTTACTTTTTCTCCATAGGAAAGCTATTTAAATCTGAGGACTTAACATACTTCGTACATTTTTTTTTAATGTTCTATAAGGATAAACCCATAGACTTGCTCTTGGGGGACATTTTTCGGGTAAAGATGTGTAACTCAGGAGAAACTCTTGTGAGTATTGCTTTACTTTTCAAATACCAAATATTTAAGAAAATATTCTCTGTTCAATGTAAATACCTAAATTTTGTTTACCAAACTGACAAGTATATCAGTTTTTAAACTTTCCATATCCTAAAATTTTACTGACACTTCAGTAGACTAAATGAAGTAATGAGAGGCCAAAAGTGCAGTGAAAATGGGAAACAAAAGGGCAAAAAAAACATGAAAACCCCCCCAATAAAATGGTAAATGTTAATTGAAACATGTTAATATTTACATCCACATAAGGGCCCAAACTACACCTGTTAAGAGACAGATCATTAGAATGGGTTTAAAAATACTACAGTTACTTGCATTTATACTCAGTTCAAATATAATGCTATAGAAGGTGAAAAGTATAATGGAAAAAGATGTGACATGCAGACACTAATCAAATAAAGTCTGTAGTAGCTATATTAATATCAAAGCAGACTTCAGAGCAAAAAGGAAATTCCTCAGGGATCAAGAAAGATACTATACACTGTTAAACAGGGCAAATCATCAAGATGATACAACGGTCCTAAAAGTATATGTATCTGACAACAGAACCTCAAAATATATGAAGCAAAAGATAACAGAACTGAGAGGAGAAATAGATTAGTCTACATGTGTGTACTGAGTAGAAATGCATTTAAATAAGCCTGCTATTTTAAAAATTATTTAGCATATAAATTTCAGATGTATTTTAATTAATATTCTTTGACTAGAGTATATAAAATAATTTTCATATGGTGATAATAATTTCAAATGTTTGTTTTTAATAGGAGTTGTGTCACAGGTCATCTTATAATATTTTGATTTTTAAGGAGATTATCCAAATCTTTTTTCCATTAAGGATCTGTTTTAATCATGTACTTTCCATCATATAAGAAATTGAGGAGGGTGTAGTTCAGTATAGGAATTAATAAATATGGGGAGAGAAAGAATAATGTGTCTGAAAGAAATGGATAGCTAGGAAAATACTAAAAACTTCATTTATGTTATTGAAATAAAAATAAAGGAGAGGAAAATTATACAGTAGTCCCCCCTTATCCAGGGTTTCTATTTCCACAGTTTCAGTTATCAGAGGTCAACCAAAGTCTGGAAATATAAATTCCAAAAATAAACAAGTCATATGTTTTAAATTACACGCCACTTTGAGTAGTGTGATGAAATCTCATGTCTTTGACTTTGACCATCGTTTGCTTCATGTATTTTGAGGTTCCGTGAGATGCATACACTTTTAGGAGTATTGTATCATCTTGATATAAAATGCTACAGCATTGAGATGCTGAACAAAGGGATGATGACGACATAAATCATCCTTTGTTTTGTGTCTCCATGTTGCATAAGCTGCCCACCCATTAGTCACTTGGTGGCCATCTCCATGATCAGATCAACTGTCACGGTATCACAGTACTTTTGTTCAAGTAATCTTTATTTAATAATGCCACATTCAAATAACTTTTATTACAGTATAGTGTTATAATTGTTCTATTTTATTATAGTTGTTGTTAATCTCTTATTGTATCTACTTGATAATAAACTTTATCGAAGGTATGTATGTATAGGAAAAAACATAATGTACACATATACGGGGTTCAGTACTATCCGTGCTTTCAGGCATCCATGGGGGTCCTGGAACATGGCTCATGCAAATAGAGGGGTGAACTACTGTAGTTTATACAATAGTAGCCTGATATTCTAAGATGGCGTTCATAAAAATATACGCTTTAACTAAAGCCCTTTTACATCTCAACTCTTCTCTTCTAATGCAGAAAAAGCTAAGGACTAAATGTTTTGTTTAAATTTAAAAATATTAATACAGAAGTCATCTGGCAAAGACTTAACATGATAAAAAAATTTCACCATCAGTAAATACAATAAAAAAGAGTATTTGGGTTTTAACCAAAGATTGTTGTTTCTCTTACTTTTTCCCTAGGAGAAATGTGCAGAGCGAAATAAGGAAATTCATATTAAATATAAACCTTCTCTTTTTCAAAATGTGGGTATAAAGTAATCATTTCCTATAACAGAATAGTATTACAAAGTGAGATTTTGAAATGTGATTTGAGTAATTAGACAATGTTTCGTGAACTTACAAAGTATTATTTAGAAAAGGAGTGGTAAGAACCAGAGACTGTAAAATATGGTTGTTTAAACACAGGCCATCTTATGTGTGTTGTGAAGACCAACCATCTTTTCAAGACCCAGGTTGTCTCATGGTTAGAGAAGTCTAGCCTACATAGACTGCTTTGCCTGATGTTCTCAGCTGTGCAATTCAAATAAGACTAAAAAGATGTTTTCAAAATCAGAATAAAATTCAGTATTTATTATTTTTATTTATCTAATATTCTGAATTGTACAAGATCATTTCCAAAATAAATTGCCTCTGTTATTGAATTCCAATATGTTTCATTCTTATTTCAGACCACTATTTGCCAAATGAACAAAAATTCAGTATTGTTTGGTTTTTAGTCATTTTAAAATTTTCCATAATTTTTAGAAACAATATCATGTATTGTTGACTTAGCATCTTGGTGGGGTAGAAGCAGCAAAGACTTCAGAGTCAAACAATTTAGACGTGATGTTGGGCAAGCCCTACCACTCCTCTGAGCTTTCTTCATCTATAAAATGAGGAGTTTAATTTAGGTGATCCTGAAGATTTCTTCCACCTTGGAATACTATTGACATCTCTACCTTTCTTAGTTTCTTCACACAACAAAGCAGATGATTGCTTTAATCCTTGGCCAACTGAAGTAAGAGAAATGCACATCTGCATCCTCCCATCATTTCATCCCTTACGTGTGACCTGCCCTCTTTCCAGCTTTTCATCTCTGACTCTGCATTTGTTGTACTGCACTCTCTGGAACAGTGCTTGCAACATAGTGTGAGCAAGACAAAGAAATGATGGAATAATGAAAATTTAAGTGTTACAAATCTTTATGCAAAAAGTAACACCAAAATACATGAAACACAGCCACAGATATGCAGAAAGAAATTGATCTATTCCTTTCTCTTTGTTTGTGCTATTTTAACGGGATTATTTTCTTCTGTTGTATTTTTTTTTTTCGCCAGATATTTTAACCTTACCTTTGGAAAGTCATAACAGACTAAGCGGAATGTACATCTAATCACTTGTTTTTTGATGTTATAATCTTAGCTTATTTCCTTTTTATACTCCATACCACATAACATAGAAATAAATAATCTAATGATACGTCAAAGAGGATTATATTTAAATTATTTTTTTTAAATTTCTAACAGGATATCTAAAAATGATCAGAGTCATTCTTTAGAAAAAATGGCATAACAAGAATTAGTCTATTTTTTTAACTTCTTCATAGTGGATGAGAGACTATATCATATTTTAAAAGAGTTAAGCCTTCAACAATAAAATGGTAGGTATAAAAATTGATATAAATATATAGAAAATGATCAGATATTGGTTAATCTTATATCCTTATGCTCTGTACTTTTTAGTTTTACACATGTAACTTTCTGACACACTAATATTCTGCTGTAGAAGAACCAATCAGTATTTCCTTTTCCCTTTTAACCATATACTATAGATGTACAATGAGTTTGGAGCCTTATTCTTATCAACAGATATAACAATATTGATGAATCTTTAACCAATTATACCAAATGAAAAAAGGTCAGATGCAAACAACTAAGTCCTGTACGATTCTATATGTATGACATTTTAACCAAGGCAGATCCTGGTATCTCATTATGGTTTTAATTTGCATTTCTTTAATGACCAATGATATTGGGCATCTTTTTGTGTGCTTCATATATATACACATATGTGTATATAACCACATATATATGTATAAGTGATAATGAAATATATATTTTAATGAAATATGTATATTTGTGAAATGTCCATTTGAATATTCACTTCAAAAATTGGGTTGTTTGCCATTTTCACTTTGAATTGTAATATTCCTGTATAGAGTCTGGTCTCAAGTCTCTGCTATAGCTAGCCCCTTTCATTTTCTTACAGTGTCTGCTCATTTATTTTTGTCTTTCTCTGTCATATTACATGCTTTCTCAAATATTTAGTGACTCATGATTGTCTGTTGAATTTTAATAAGTTTGTACAAAATGTTAATATTGGTCAATTTTGAGTGGTGACAATATAGGTAAATTTTCTTCCCCTGGGAGGTTATGGTACATGGGTATGATTACTGATGTAGTGTGAAAAATGTTCAGTCATCTTGACGTCTAGCCAGTAATTCCACATTGTACATGGATCACCATCAGTCTCTTAATCTGAGACTCCTTAATGGGTTATCTCATGTCAATTAAATATTCCAATAAAATATTGAAATGTTTTACAAATATAAAAATAAAATATTCCATGATTATGCCAAATTTAAAGTTGAGACTTGCTATAAAATGTAAGTAGTAAAAGCTGCACAAGTCAACACCTATGGGGCCAAAAAGGTTGTGATACAATAGTGCATTTATGCTGTATGTTTATTTTTAGTGTGTTGGTTAAAACTACAGGTTCTGAAAGAGGCTTGGATTTGAACCCTATTATTTCCACATTTATTAGTCAAAGGCTCAGGCAAGTAATTATCTTCATTTTTTTTTACTTGGATTGTTGTGGTTAAATGAAATAATGAATATAAAATCCTTGAGTACAGTGAGCACAATAAATGTTAGAAATTCTTATTAATATTACTTTGGAAATAAACGAGGGCTGTTCGAAAAAAAAAATCAGTCATAAATGCCTCTGTTTTTTATATTACATGGCTGGATATTTTCCAGACCGCCCTCGTATATAATATATTAACATTTAATATAACATATTACACGAAATAGGAAAACTCATCTCAACACGTAGAACTCTAGGAATAAAGCCTGGGGTACTAACTGGAGGTACTAACGCTGCTCAAAAACGTGGTTTCCATGAAATTCAGGACCCAATTATGTGCAATTGGTGGCAGAACCCCACTGTTTGCAGAGTGGGCAGGCGCTCGGCCGGAAGAAAAGTGGTCGGACTAACACCGAGGAACTCCTTCCCGCCAACCCGAGCCGGGTCCACGATACCAGAGTCCGCGAGGCCGCGCCTTACGGCGGAGGGCGGCGGCCCCAGCTCGGGGTTCGACGAGCGGCGCCCCTCCGCGGCCGTTGAGCCCCTCGGTGCAGGTGCGCGCGGCTCGAGCCTTCGGCTGCCGCCGCCTCCCCGCTGCGGCCGCACGCGCATGCGCAGTTAGCAGTCGCTACTCGGCGGCCGCCGGCGGGACTGGTCGGGGGAGACGCGGGGACTAAGTGGCAGCGACTCGGACATCTGAGCTGCCACTACCGAAAACAGGCCCGCGAGACCGGTGCGTGGGCAGTAGGCTACTTTCCGGCTGCCCTTTGCGCTCGGCCTGGGGTGAGGAGTCGGAGTCATTGCTCCTTTCCCCCACGGTGTGTGTGTGTGTGTGTGGGGGGGGGGTCCTGGGCCGCACCCCTTTCTTTGGTGACTCGCCCGGCTGAACAGGTTGGGGCCATTTGAGGCGGAGGATGCTGACTTCGGGGATGGTGGTGTCGCGGATAAGTTTTGGGGCGGGCTATCCAACCTCGGGAGTGGGAAGGTCAGTCCCCCACGGGGGGGAGTTGATGCCACCTCAGGTCCCTTGGGTCCTTCGGAACTGTATCCACCTGCTGCGCTGGGCCTTGGGAGGGCGCGGGGAAGGCCAGGTGCCTTCCAAGTCCATGCTGTCCCTGAGGGCTTACGGGGTCCGTGGGAGCTTCGTCCGTTATTCCAGCGGTTACCATTTCAGCCCCGCTCCACCCTGGAGCCCGGGTGCGTGCTCCCGAGGCACCGGTGTAGCAGTGGTTGGGGGTACGTCCAGATGCTGTGCATCCCACCAGCTACTTCTCACAAAATCGCCAGCAAAACCAAAATAGGCTGTTTACGCATGCCCAGCTTCTGTAAAGGCGAAGGGACCCACCCCTCACAGTGGCGGTGACCTCTGATTCCTGGCCACTCCCTAGATGTGATGCCTGGAGCGCGGCGTGAGCCGCTGGGGACTGAGCGACAGTGTTGGGCAAAATCCAGCGAAGCCCCAATTACTGGAGAGAGAGACTCATTATTGCCTAAAGCCTGTTTATGATCACTCAAACACTTTAGCTGATTTTATTTATAGCTTCTCCCCAAGCAACAAGGAGGAGGCATTTGTTTGGGATTTAAAAGCAGATAGCAACAAAGCTCAGAAATGGGAAGAGAGAGACTAACTCCAATGGCCCTGGAGAGAAGTCTTAAATTAGAAGACAGTTAATTTATATTAACACTTTTTGGTGCGTAAAAGCCATTAAACTCTTGATCTAACCTGAAGATTTTGCTTGCTTTAAAAATTTTACATCACCCTAGGTCATTTCGTCACTCTGGGTCGCCCGCCCTCTTTTTGGTGATTCTCTCGGTTTGACCTCTTTTAAGTTTACAGTTTTGCCTTCACATCTAATTGGCTCGATCTTCCAGTCACATTTAGACTTCATCCCTAAATCCTTAGGACAAGGTATTCTAAATAGTTTATTTATCTAGTTGATAAAGTTAATTTTGTGTGAATGATGAATGTGGACAGATCTGTAGAAATGGAACAGTGCTGTAAATTAGTCTTACTGCTTATTTTCAGTGCTTAATAAATTTTAGTGCTCTTAAATAGAAAGCTAACACTGTCAACTTGAATGGACCTTTAGATCATCTAGTTTAACCCTTTCACTGGACAAATGATAAAACAGGCCCAGAGCAGTTTTAACCCCTTGCCTTTTAAAAAATAGAGCTAGAAACTTGGTGCATGAGGCCAAGGTCAATGTATGAGAGCTGTTGGGAGAGTAGCCAGTCATGTAATATGAAGAACAGAGGCATTTACGGCTGCACTTATTCTGGACAGCCCTTGTATTTTCTACTAAATCATTCTGTAGTTGAGTTCCTGAAGTTGTGTGACAGTTAAGAGTTTAAATAATAATTTTCAAACACTGTTTTTGAGCCAATATTGGGCAGTCCCCAGTCTGCCATTAAAAGTGACTAGCAGAAAGGCATCTCAGTAATAAGAAATATCATATAGAAAAGTATGAATGTATTAAATAGGTAAATATTGAAGAGTGAAAACAATGAGTCTTAAAGGGGCAGAATTTATGCTGAGAATGACAGAACTGTTGAACATTTTTGTAAACAGGTAGTGAAGGAAGACTTCTATTTTTTAGAAAACTCATGCTAGAGAGAAGATGGAAGATAGATTGGGAGATTGGCAAGGCTGGACTTGAAGAGGCAAAGTGGGAGTTTGCTAATCCTTTTCAGAAAGGATGGGTTCTTAAATTAAGGCTGTGGCATGGGGATAGAAAGAGATATTTAAGAAATACCCAAATGCATTTAGTTACTAATGACGCAGGGGATCGGTGAGAAAGAGTAGTGGTTAAGGTACTGATTGCCTGGAGGTGCAGGAAATGGGAGAAAGGAATTAAGGAGATAGAGAAGCAGGCTTGGGAGGAAAGACCACGTCACATTAATGGAGGCTTTGCGACATCCTTGAAGCTGATGGTGATTTGAAATTCAAGACTGAGTGACCTCTGAGCAGTGAACAAGAGCTGGGAGTACTTTCATAGTTAGAAGCCGAGACTCTATGTAAAGTAAGAAGCACCTGGAAACAGAAGTCTAAGGAACGGCAGATAATATTGGCAGAAGATGAGAGAAAGTGCCCATGAAGGAGAAAGAGAAAACGGAGAGAATCAGGAATCAGGAATGGTACCCTAGCAACCAAGGGTACCCCACACGCCGACAGTCAGCAAAGTCAGAAGGACCAGTGGCACTTACGGGCTTAGACTTAGTTGGTAGGAACACTGTCAAGGCAGCTAGTAAGGAGCACGGGAACAATAAAAAGTGTTAGTTTTTCATTGCTGCCTTATTAAGTCACCACACACTTACTTCCTCCCGGATCAATAGGTCAGAAGTCTGACGTGGGTTTCACTGAGCTAACATCATTCCTTACTAGAACCTCTGGGGAGACTCCACGTCCTTGCTCGTTCAGGTGGGTGGCAGGAGTCAGTTCCTTGTGGCAGACTGAGATTCCTGTTTCCTTGTTGATCGGCTGAGGACTTTCCGCTTCTAGAGACCATCCACATTCCTTGGCTCGTGCTCTCCTTGCTCCGTCTTCAAGGTCCCTGGGGCGGGTGGAGTCCCTCTCATTCCGCAGATCTCTTCCCGCCCTTCTCTTGTTGACTTCCTCTTCTACTTTTAAGGGCCTATGTGATTCTATTGGGCCCACCTGGATTAGGGTCCTCTTCCTATTTTAGGGTCAGCTAATGAGTAACCTTAATTCCATCTGCAAAGCCCCTTTTGCTGTGTGAGCTCACGTTCACAGGACCCAAGAATTAGGGTGTGGACATCTTTGGGCGAGGAGAGGGTGTGTGTGTCATTATTCTGGCCACCATAGGGAGTTAGAAGTATTAACAGTTAATGATAATATTTCTAGAAGCTTTTGTTGAGGAAAGGAGGTACCTAGACATTTATATTATCTAGTACGTGATAGTTATAGTTCCAATAGTGAGCCTTACTATTTATCCTTGAGCTTTTAACTAAGAAATACAGATACCTTCTTAAATATCCTGAAATTTGTGTAAGCACTGTAAATTTTTAGTGTTATGGAAATATAAAGTAATAGCAAATTGTTAGTTTTTATATTTTGATGTAGTCTGAAGCTGGTTTAAAATTTTTTGCAGACTTTAAAGACCATTTAACTAACTAAATATACATGTATGCACTTCTTTTCCTTGTGACAGTTATTATAGTTTGCATGTTATACCTGGGTTATTTTTTTAGCCTCTGATTTCCATCCTGGACTATAAGCTCTTTGATATCAGGAGCTAAGTATATTTTGCTAATTACTGTAAATTCAGTGTCTGACATAATGCCAGGTGTACAATTGATGATCATAAATATTTGTTAAATGAATGTGTGAATGATGAATTTTATTACCTACTGGCTAGCCTCCCCCGAATTTCTGGAAATACTAGCTATCACGAAGTGAATAAATCCCTAATACAGCTTATTCGGAAGCCTGCTGGTTTCTTCTGTGACGAAAGAGCTGCATTTCAAACCGAGTCTTGCACCTTCTTTGGAAGAAGGCTGTCTGCCTGCCATGCCACTGTCACCTGCCTCTCTCATTTGTGATTCTTCAGAGTAAATTTTCTGTGTGCTACATAGCCACATGACTCCAAGAATACCTTCTAATTCTGCTTAAAATATGTCCACTTTTATTTTTGTGTTGTGGTAATACAAAACTTTCTAATTTTTCTGTCTGCTATCTTTTCTAGTAGAGCAAATTATGAGTTGAGTTGTTCAAGCATGTCAGTAACAACATTCTGAAGAAACTCAGAAGATGTTTTTTTATAGATGTACACTAGAATTAACAATGTGATGCATTCCCCCATATTAAATTAGATCATAAGACTGTAAACTTTCTAGATAATTATCTTCTTTTTCTATAGAAATGCTTTCACTAGTTAAGTTTTAACAAAGTTCTAACAAACCTTAGAAGGCCAGTGTTAGAAGCATTGACATACTATTTCTCTCTCATAAAACCATAGTTAAAGATATCTATTATATAAGGATTCAGTCCATACATTTTTCTAAGAGTTCAACTCTAGAAAATGATTTTTTCCTCCAAGGAGCTTGTAGACTTTTATAGATAGTGAACACTCCCTCATTTTATTTCTAGTTCCCCCATTTGCCTAAAAACCCTTTTGCTAAGTTTATGGATGCCACGCTGCTAGCTAGTTGTTCACTTAGTAACATCTATTTTCCTTTTCCCATTAATCTCTTCCTGCCATTTATGCATTCATTCATTTATCCTGTAAACATCTATCTGTTCCTGTTTATCCCGGGGCACTAGGAATACATAAGTGATAGAGGATTCCAGCCCACGGTGAGCTTATATTTACGTCTGCTTTGTGTTTTGTAAGTTGCCCCGATCATATTATTTTGGAACTTTGTAGAGATAGTATAGATTCTAAATAAATAGAAGTATCATAATGTTTATAAAAACATTATTTAGAAAATTAAGCTATTTAGTCCATTTTAACTTTAATGTGTACCTATGGTTTTAAAACCCAGTGCAGATTTAGTTCATTCTTTCTCTAATTAGTACAACCCAATAATTTTTTCCATAGTCCCACATTCAAAATGTCAGTTTTGATCCTTTCCCTAATCTCAGACCTTCAGTAGTTTATCACTTTTATAGGATTAGATTCAGATTCCTTGGAATGTTTTGTAGCACTTTGTTACCTAAACTGGCAGAAAATTGTTTTTTAATTATTTCTGCTGTTATGGTTCTTCTGAAACTTTTTGCTGTGTTTCTTGAGGTATTCTCATGGTTTGTAGGTCCTTCTGATTTGGAAAAATAGCAGTATGCATTAGTTAAGGTAATGCTCAAAAAGAAAAAAAAAAAGTAGAGGCCTAAAGCAGGTCCTGGTACTGGGGCTCCTGAGAAACAGATGGCTATGATGGGTAATTCACTATATGTGTCAGTGGAATCAGATTATGCCCAGACACTGGGTCAGACATTTCTCTGGGTGTGTCTGTGAGGGTGTTTTAGATGAGATTAACATTGGAATGTTAGACTGATCAGAGCAGATTGCCCTTCCCAGTGTGGGTGGACCTCATCCAATCAGTTGAAGGTCTGACTAGAACAAAAGCCGGGTTCTCCGGTGAGCAGGACAGTACTCCCTCTGCCTGACTCCTTAGCTGGGACTTGTCTTTCCTGTCATTGGACTCTAACTGAAACATTGGCTCCTCCTGGATCTTGAACCTGCTGGCTTTTAGACTGGAATTTATACCATTGACTCTCCTGGCTCTCTGGCCTTCAGAGTCAGACTAGAACTGCGTCATTGGTTTCCTGGGCCTTACCTTACTCCATTTCACCTGAGTCACACTGAACTCCAAGGGAAATGTAGTCCAGTTATGTCCCCTGGAAAAAGAAAAACATAGCTTGGCAATCAATTAGCAATCTCTCCCATACTTGACAACAGATAATTGGGTATCCTGTGATTTTCTTTTCTCCTCTTTTTTTTAGTGCTCTAGCTGCCTTTGATGTGGCATTGAGCATTACTTCAATACCAGAATAAAATGCACCTTATAATTTGTCATTTGGGAGAAATTTAGGGGAGCTTTTAGGTGATGGTGAAGTCCTTTGAGGTGAATTAGCTGGTTGGTTTTGGTTTCAAAAATTGGGAAGAATGGTATCTCATACTTGGACAAAGTTACTTATACTTCATCTTGTTATTGAAGCAGCCCAGAGACCACACATGAGATCAGAGATACATGCAAATGGTGTACTTCTCCAAGTACCTCCCTTCTTCTTCATGAAGGCACAGGTGATATTTGGTGATTTCAGCAACCTGTACAGAGTAAGGAATATGCAAGAAGCACAGAGCCCTGGGCTTGCTTCATTTCATACATTCATAAGGAGGGAAGGAGGTAGCGTTAGCACTGCATGTTATCCCTTATATGACACAAGCAATTCTTGCTGCATTAAAACTCCATAACTTATGGCAACCATATAGATTAATACGTCAATAGAGGACTTGAACAATATTATAGACCATTTGGACCTAATAGATGTATATAGAACACTCCACCTAACAAGAACAGAAAGAAAAATACCAATTAATTAAAAGATTAATAACAACCTTTCTCAAACTCTTCCAATACATTAAGGAGAGAATACTTCCAAAATCATTCTATGAGGATAGCATTACCCTGATACAAAAGCCAGACAAAAACACTACAAGAAAACTGCAGACCAATATCCCTGATGAATATTGATGCAAATACATGTTTTTCTTACGGGCACATGGAATAGTCTCTAGAAAAGACCTTATGTTAGGCAGTGAAACATGCCTTATTAAATTTTTAAAAATCACAATCATATAAGGCATCACTTCTGATAACAATGTAATAAAACAAGAAATCAGTAGCAGAAGGAAAGCAGGAAAATCCACAAATATGGGGGAAATTAAACAACACACTCTTAAACAACCAAAATGTCAAAGAAGAAATCACAAGGAAATAAGAAAATATCTTGAGATAAATGAAAACCAAAACACAACATATCAAAACTTACCAGACATAGCAATGCTAAGAGGAAAATTTATAGCTGTAGATGCTTACAGTAAAAACAAAAGATCTCAAATTAACATCTAACTTTACACCTTAGGGAACTAGAAAAACCAGAGTTTGGTAATCACTGTTATCTGTATCTTTAGGTTTTGTGCCATTGGCTCTTTGTTGTTAGAGGCAGGCCTGTAGGTGTAGAATCTGTGTCCTGTGATATTTAAAGTTTATATTTTCAGTTGTTCAAAGCATAATTTATTTCTTAATGATTTGTTTTAAAAGCCATTCTGGAATAAAGGAGGTATTAAAGAGAAATTATTTCTTTGTAAGTATACTTACACGTTTTTCACAGTTTTGTTATTTTCACTAACTTTTATTTCACAGGTAATATGTATTTCCAAAGCTTTTGGCTATGTTTGGGTCTTCTATTCATCTCAATTAATGCAGAATTTATGGATGATGATGTTGAGATGGAAGACTTGGGTAAATTTTCAGAAGAGATTGATGTTAATGAAGGTGAACTCTCCTCAGAGGTAAGGTTATGGAGAAATGAGTTGTAAATTATTCCTTTATGTGATATGTAGAAGTGACTGATCTTTTAAGATGTATTTCAGCCTTAATAATCATAGAAAAGCACTGCTTTTCCCCATCTATTTGTTGCTTTGTGTTTTAGAGTCCTCATGTACTATAGAAATTGTGCATGGCACGTAGCATGGCTTTATTACCAAATAAACATGGGAAAGGTTTTTACGGTCTAAATAGGAGTTCATCACTGGCTAGGGAGGACCAAGTGCTTCTAGTTGGAGAGAGCGGTTTTCAGTCTTATTTCTGACATTGCCAGCTCTTCTCAGAGAAAAGAAAAGGCCGTATAATTTGCAGTTCTCCTAGAAGTAAAGTAAGCAGCTTTTCTTTACGTCTCGGAGGAAAGACAATGCTAAGTGGGAGGGTGAATTAGAAAGGGGGGAACATTGGTGAGGTAGGCAGGTGGTGGGACTCAGCCGCGTGTCTGCTTGCACTGTTGAGGTGTGCTGCGAGGTGCTGACTAACAGTCTGAAAACCCTTGCCCGGAGTTGGTACGTCTTGGCAATTCATAGCGCTTTCACACGGAGGAATGTTCATATTAACATTAGGACGATCGGAAATGTTTTTCAGAAGTATTTTTAATAGTGAGGATGCATCGATTGTATTGTGGCAGCTACTGCTTAAAGGGCCAGTGAGAATAATACGTAGCTGTTACCGACTTCTTTGCCTCATTTTCTTTTGGAGTGTTTTTATTTGCAAATGCAAATGTTGTTCAGCTGTTTAAGGTTAATATTCATTCTCCTGTTAAAATTGAAGTTCCACAAACACATTCTTTTAAAACCAAGTTCTGTGAACCTTGGAAAGTAAGTGATCCAAGTGCTGGGGACCGAGTTCAGTACAGCTACTCCAGGGCTCTTTAGGGGCTAATAGTGCAGATGTGCTGCAGGTGCCTACCACTCTTAACTCTCTGTGGGGATATTTGGAAAGATGGTAAGAAGTTGGAAGGAAAAATTTTGATTTTTGACCCTTCACATTTTATAGCACAACAGACTGCTGGTGGTTTAAATGATGGTTGGACAGAATCTATTGCCCATTTTTCATTTTGCCAAACCACAAAAATAGAACAGTGAAGGTGTAATTCAGCAGACTTCATAGAAAAGAGTGGCACTTTCGATGGCGGAATCTTGATGCTGTCAATAATTACGTGGAATTTTGTTTAATAACTGACTTCCCTTTAACAGACAGGAAACGTTGTACTCTCAGGGCAGGGGAGGGACAGTGAAAATAGAAAAAGTACTTCTGCATCCTTTTCTCTAAAGGCTGAGAGAAGAAATATCATAATTAATCATACAAATAAAATCACAAAGGCTGAAAGGACCAGATCTGTAACTTAAGGCAAAATTTAATCATTCACCATCAGTTCAAATTATCTTAGGATAATTTATCAGTAAATGATCTTTTTAAGAGATTTCATTGGCACATTTTGCATAGTACAGTGGTTAAGTGTATGAGCTTTGGAACCAGACAGCTTGGGCTCCTGTCTTTCAGTCCTACAATTATCTAACTGTGAGACAGTGGGCAAGTTATTTGCTCTCTCCCACAATTTCGTCCTACATAAAATGGGTACAATAATAATACTTCCTTCTAGACATTTAAGAGGATTAAAAAAAGTCACCACAGCTCCACCAGCACCATCATTATCACCATAGCAGCTAATACTTACGTGGCACTTGGAACAAAGCTCTGCTGATAATTGCCTTGCAGTGCTTTCTCTATAGAACATTTTTCTTCTGGTTCCTAATCTCTCAAAGTGATGTAATCATCCTCCAGTCTCATAACAGTAAAATTTAAGAGTTAATTTTAAACTAGCCTACATGCTTACTAAGTTTTTTATCTTATGTGTTTTTGATCATGCTGTTTCTTTTGCTTCTTGTGATTTTTATCCCCAAATATTGTCACCTGTTAGAATCTTTTTAAGGCCATGTCAACTGTATCATGAGGCCTCTAATTACTTCTTCCCATTCCTTCTGTGTTAAAAGGAATCAGTGTATCTTCTCTTTGCACATACAATATTTTTTCCCTCATTTACCTCTTATATTTTCTTGTATTGCAAAGTTTTGAGACCAGAGACCGTGTTACCCTCTATCTGTGTTAGCTATATGTCCATTACATGTTCAGTTCTTAACTAGTGAGATTATTTAATTAAAATATTTGTGAAGATGAATAACTTTAGATTTTTAAAAATTATTTTCTAGATTAAATATAAGACACCTCAACCTATAGGAGAAGTATATTTTACAGAAACTTTTGATAGTGGAAGGTTGGCTGGGTGAGTATTCATTCAAAACAATGTTTCCCTTGATTTGATTAGCTTTTTGAAGGTATTGGTTATTGGCCTATGAAAATTGCCTCTACTATACTACTATAAAAAATGTGGGGTTCCCTGGTGGTGTGGTGGCTGAGCTTCGGCACTCTTACCACCACAGCCTGGGTTCAATTCCCAGTCAGAGAACCAACCAGAAAAAAAAAAAAAAAGTGAAAGTGCTTTATTTGGCAGTGTAAACCAGTACCTTAACACAATTTGTTATTGATAGAAATGATTAATTTGAATAGTTACTCATTTATATGAAGAAAATAAATGAATTATGAACATAAAGTGAAACTTTATAACATTTTTTCATCCCTTAGTACAGATGTTAATAATCTAATTTCACATGACAAGTTCGAGTTACTTTTCCATTGTAAATAATGGTAAAACAATAAAAGTTATTACTTATTGATTATTATATGTTAGACACTGTCCCAAGTAGGTAGGTACAATCTTATCTCATTTCATAGGTGAAGAACTTATCTTACCTGTGATGACAATAGCTAGTAGATTTCAGAGCCCACCTGGATTTAACTCTAGCCTTATGGGATTATGTGTAGGTGTCCTCATTTAGCATGTATTTATTTTTGAATGAGAAGTGGCTGGTGGGTAATCTTTTTTTGTGTTTCTCATATATAATATATCTATAAATTGCTGGCTTTATTTTTAATGACACACATTTGCTTTCACCTTTATTTATAGATGGGTCTTATCAAAAGCAAAGAAAGATGATACAGACGAGGAGATTTCTATATATGATGGTAAAATATTTATTTAAATATTTAATATAACAAGTATGACCCAAAGTTCACTAGCTTTTTGGATTACATTCCTGTGAAATATATGTAAGTATAAATGTATACACACACGCAGTCTCTCTCTCTCTCATACACACACACACACACGCGCACACACACAGTCTCAGGCCCCACCCTACTTCACAGTAGAATGTTCAGTCTTTTGTCTCCACTATTTCTGGAAGTCCCTGAGTAATCCATACTTAAGCTACCATCCACTTTTCTAACTCTCAACAGTTGAATTTTCACTTCACTGCATTGAATCGTTGCATTTCTCAGTATTTCCCAGCCTGTGCTGTTCTTACTGTTTCATTGCCAGCATGGGCACACCTAGGTCAAGGTATAACTTAGAGCAGTATTCTAGCAAGTACAAAACAGGATAATTTATGAGAGCTACAAAATATGTCTTCAGTGTTTACACCCATGATCCCTGCATCTCTGACAGGGTTCTCTGCAGGCTCAGTCATAGAAGGAAGTGTCCTACATGCAGAGGTCATCTTTTCTTCCCTAACAAGACTTCCCTGGAGTATGACAAGATTTTTCTTCTTCATTCTAGTCTAAAACCAGCTTCCTCAATTGTTATATCCTCAATCAAGATCAGCTCTTCTCCAGGTGACTGATCGTGGGAATTCCCTCTCTCTCAGAGGACCTCAAACCCATAGAGACGGGGCTTCACAGCCAGACCCCCAACACACAGTTAGTTACGTGAGAACAGCAATGGAGCAGATGGCACCTTGTGTGGGATGTCAGCCATCTACTTCGTTTCGTAGTTTGCTTTAGTGCAAAGGGCCTGCATATCTTCCTTTGCAGTATTCTGCATCCCAGCAAATCCTCTGTTCTCCTGTACGCTCATATACTCCAAAAGGAACACTGCCATATGCACAGAACAAGCAATACCTGCATTCACTTGAAATCCATTAGAGAATCACATCTCCTCAGAGAGCAGCAAGGCCGCAGAAGTGTAACACTGCCTTAAATACACCCCCAGAAATACACGTTGTCACAGCATGCTTGACCAAAACATTTATGTTTGGGTCACTTTACGTGTTTTTCTAAAAACACAGGATAAATATTTGCTTCAGATTTGTATGTTAAAAGAATCTATTGATGGAGTTTCCTAAAATTAAGATGTGATCTATCTTTTGAGTGAGTTCAAGTTTCTATTTGTTGCTGAACAAATATGGCTATGTTTCAATGAGGTTTTTCTTCAGCTTAAAATTAAAAACCAAGCAAGCAAAAAACAAACTTCTCAGCACCCGAGTTTGATCCGCAATCTTATTAAACATAAATATTCACAAAAATAATATTCTGGCACATTTGACTTAGTGTTGTTTCTGGCTGGCTTTGTTGAGAGCAACTTTGAAAAATACAGACTTTCTTAAAGTTCCAGCTTCTGATAATATCAGTATCGGCAGTGTTATTTCCATAGCGGTTAGGTGAGACCAGTATCAGATTTCTTAGCAGGAATGTTTAGTGTTCCCAGGAGTTAATGACAGCTCTATCACTTGAGTAAGACTCATTCCCAGCTTTTCAGGGGTAAGCACATCTGCATGAAACCTGATGTGCTGGGGTCCAAGATTTGCACTGAGAGTAAACTCATCTAAGTTTTTCAGTTTAAGTTATTAATAAAAATATTATAGATGTTAAATAAATGCCAGTTCTTTAAATGATCAGCTTTGAGGACGTATTATGAGAGCATAATGAATTCTTTTTGAAATTTTATTTACATTAGAATTTATATTACCTGGTATTGTCCAAATTTGGGTAAATGATTGATGATTAATAGACAGTTATTTTTTGAAGTTAGGAAAAACCTCTTGTCATTGAGGAATAATTACCTTGTCACAAATTTTCTAAAATTAAAGTGCTAGGTGGTACCTTTTTCATAGCTGATGTATATGTGCTTAATTGCAAAAAAGGCAACATAGTTTTAAAAATCCTTTACTATAAATATCCTGAAGATTCTAAAGATGAAGTTTTTACTTCTTAATAGAAGATGTGTTTGTTTTGGTCACATTGCAGGTTAATAGTAATAATACAATTTATTATCATTGTGAGAGAAGAAATATCAAACTCATCTTTTTAAAGGAAAGTATAGTACAACCTAAGCAGAGAGGAAAAAGGAAAAAAACCCAAAAAGTTTTAAAAATGCATTTTTAAAAGCCCGGTAAAGTCTGCACAATGATGGTCCAAAAAACACCTCTTTCTGAGTCATAAGACTGTGTAGATTCTGTACTGTTGTTGTTTTTAGAAAGAAAAAAGTAATGGATAGTGTTGGTGATTCAAAAGTGCTTGTTAATATTTCAGATTGGCACAATACTAAAAATAGCCAGTCTTTGCTAAATTGACGTTTTTGGGATCAGACAATACCTATAGTTTTCAAAACTAGAACATTTTATACAAATTAATATAAATTGGTTATTTTCTATTCTAAATAGAGGAATGGAGAAAAAGCTACCATGCCACTTTTGGGCTGTCGGTAGCTCACCCAGCTTTGCACTGTATGCAGATCATGATCTCATTTCAGGAGCTTGCCTAAACATGAGAGATTCTGGCCCAGAAAGGGCCTAATTCAGCTCGGCCGTCACAGCCTCTCCCATGGCTTTCCCATGCTTGCTGCCTTGACCGGAAATTTGGAGAGCTGATGGGTAGCCTGGGAAGGGGGGTGACGGTATTAATGGGCATACAAGTTTCACAATAAAATTTGAGTCCCCACGTAACTTCCACCAAGTAAGAAAAGTAGCTAACGAATACCATGGATTTCAAAATAAGACTGATGCAAGCTGCACATTTTGTGTTAAGGATGCTCTTTGTCTCATAGGTCCTTTTAAAAAATCTCATTTTAAAATTAAAATGTTGATAGACCCAAGAGACAAAGCACATTTTGCAATTTCATTGATTAAAAATTCTTTCAGAGAAATCCAAACTAAGGCAGCGTTAGAAGTGCTTCAGTCAGATACTGTCGTGTTTGTTATTTATGAGTTTCCACAGTTTTAGCTAAGAAAATGAAACCATTCTCTAGTAAGAGAAGAAAGAGCAGGTGTACATACAGTTGCAAATGTTATTTCCTGGTTTAAACTTTTATTTTTCCCAAATCAGCCTTCATGGAAAAGTCTCATTGTTCACCACTGCTGATAAATAATTCTTTAGTCAGTGTTTTGGTTGTAGTTTAATTTGCTTTGCTTTATATTTTAGGAAGATGGGAAATAGAGGAATTGAAAGAAAACCAGGCACCTGGTGACAGGGGACTGGTGTTGAAATCGAGAGCAAAGCATCATGCAATATCTACTGTATTGGCAAAACCCTTCATTTTTGATGACAAACCTTTGGTAGTTCAGTAAGTTTAATTGTGTTTTTTAATATATTCTGAAATTTATATATATTAGTTTTATATAATTTGGCTTCTGTAACGGGTATAGAATGGGCATAGAAATCCAGAGTTTCCTTGTCGGTTTCACTTAACTTAAGCACACAATGCATGTATACACACAGACACCCCAAGGTTTTGAGTGAAAAGCAGGTTAATTTAAAAGTAATACGTATATAAAATTGTGCCACCATCAACTATATGCATTTAAAATGACCTCGTTTATTTTAACCCTTTTCTAAAAATGCTTCAGTCAGATACTGTCGTTATTAAGATACTGATTTCAGTGTGTCATAATGGAACCATGACCAGTGATAAGACGCAAAGGCAGCAAATTGATTTTTAAAAGAAAATGCATAGATAGACAGTGTCTTTATCCAGCATGGACCCCTTTGCAAGGGCACAGTGTTCACAGATAGCCCTGCCTCCCCCGCAGTGGGATGTAAACTAGTTTTCTTGTGATGACGCTTGCATGTATGTTTACTGTCACAAAATCAGATATGAATTCCTCAAGCTTTTTCACCTATACTTGTATAAAACCAAAATAGATTTATATAAATACAATTACAAAACCAATGAAATACAAATTTAAAAACACAAGGACATGTATAAATGTTACTTTTTACCTTCTATCAGATGATTTGGCTGTCCAAAGTTAATTACAGCACAGGGAAATACTAACTTTAAAGTATAGCGCTCTAGAAGGGTAATTTTTTCTTAACATGTCAAACATGTTCCTGCGCAGCATAACTAAAATGCGTTTTTATATTTTAGAAATTTTTAAAAATATGGCATTTGATGTAATTGACTTAATTTTACAGTTGTAATGCTTTGATTTAGTTGCACTGTCATTTCAGTAAATTTAAAATATTAATTTCAGAGAGTATACAATTATTTAAACAAAAATATTGTTGCAAATACTTATTGGGATTAATATTTGAGCTTGATATTATCATTATTGAAGATTTGGTTTTTGTTTTGAAAGTTTTAAAGTAATATTATTGTGTTAAACCTTAAGTGAATATAATATCACTTTTTATTTTAACCCTTTGTTATATAAATGAAAAGGGTAGAGGAAAATAATATACAGTTTAACTTCTCCACAGTAAAATGAATCCAGTTTAGTATTTTCAAAAAGTATAAATCACTGCGAAGCAAGTAAGCAAAAGATAGCTTATGAAATTAGAATCAGAGATTGGATATTAAGTCTAAAAAGTTATTAAAGCAGTTGTAAAATTATCCTGAATGAAAAATGTAGGACCAAGAAAAACAGTGAATGTTCGCCCTAATATTGATGAAATGAAATCGGATAAATGAAAGGAAGAATTACATTAACTACTATAAATACTATAGACTCATGACATACTGTTTCTCTAAAGCTGCTTTTTCCAAATTGTGTACTTGTTAATATGCAATACGTGGTCATGTAAGTTTTAGAAACCAAGAATATCCTAACCATAGGGGTCAGGAAACATTTATGTTTAAATGAATTGAGAGTAATACATTAAATTTTGAAGTACAGTTAGTAATTTTTACTTATCAGCAGTATGATTCTTTTTTCCCTTCATTTAGATATGAAGTAAATTTTCAAGATGGTATTGATTGTGGAGGTGCATACATTAAACTCCTAGCAGACACTGATGATTTGAATCTGGTATGATATTTTAATGTTTAAGAAAACCTTATTAAAGTTAATAAGTATTTTAAGAAGTAGTTGATAAAACCATAATCTTTATTTTTCAACTAACATCAAAAAGAATTTGAAAAATTTTAGCCAGTGTGAGTGTATGTGACTTTCACAGTGTGTCTTCAAGTTTCACATTCATCTGCGTTACTTGATGGCATCCAGTTTTGTAATCTTTAGCAACATAAAAAAGTTTGCCATGTTTACAAATAAAAAATAACATGGTGCTTACAAATGTCATTGAAAGATCAGCTTAGAGTTTTTTCCTTGATAAAAATAAGAATCATAAGTTTGTTCAGAAAAATAAGATAACAGAGCAAAGCAGTAAAACTAAATGGCCAAAGAACCAAATTCAAAAAAGGTGGGCCAGTTCAGGAGTTGGCAGCCCACAATGACTAAAAATGTTTTCATAATGAAGCAGGTTGTGTTATGACCACTTGAAGAGACATTTCTTGCAGCCTTCTCCTGTAGGAGGCTGTCTATGTCACGGTTTCTGCCTACAACAGAAATAAGATAAATGAGACATCAGTAGGATACTTGTCAGAATATATGGCTGTGAAACACGGCTTAAAGGATTCATGTGGCATTATTAAAATCAGCTAAAGGGGAGGCTATTTGTAGTATATGTGGAAGCGCTTGTTTTAGGTACTAGAAGGAGACAGTAACGTAAAGGTATAATGACAATAATAAAGTCTAATGCCAAGTATTTTTCTAAGCACTTTATCTGTTAACTCAGTTAATCCTCAGAAACATTGTAGGATAGTTACTAATTCTTATCTCCATACTTCAGAGGTGATGAAACAAAACAACAGAGAGGTTAAGAAATTTGCTCAGGGATGCATACAGCTAACATAAGTGGCAGTGCTAGAATTTGGGACCCAGTATCTGGTTCCACATTCTGTGCTCTTAACCAGTATGCCATGCCAAATGAGGAGATAGTACTGGTAGTCACACAGTAGTAAAACAGAATCTGAATCTCTCTTCACTCCTCTCAGGAGGATCATTTTCTAGTATATTCCTGAATAATAGTAATGGATAATCATTGTAGTCTTAAGGTTAAAAAGTATGCGTTTCTCTATGCTTAATTTTCTTAATAAAGTATTAATCATACAGATATACATAAAGCTTATTATGATATTGCTAGTGTGCTTTCCACTTCCTACATCAAATAGGAAGTGGTGGGTGCTTTTTTTAAAAAAAGTATATTTTGAAATAAAATTTGTCATTTTTTTACATCCTTTATTCTCAGTTGTGTCAATTCTTTGGTGAATTAGCATTTAATGCGTTTTTGTAAACTACCCAATTGGATAGAGAAATTCATTCAGTACTCTAATTCTGGACTAATCCCAACACTCATCTGTCTTTGAAGGAAAACTTTTATGATAAAACATCCTATACCATTATGTTTGGACCGGATAAATGTGGAGAAGATTATAAACTTCATTTTATCTTCAGACATAAACATCCAAAAACTGGAGTTTTTGAAGAGAAACATTCCAAACCTCCAGATGTAGACCTTAAAAGGTTCTTTACAGACAGGAAGACTCATCTTTATACTCTTGGTATGTTCTTTTCATTCATTCATTCATTCAAAAATATTTGCTAACTACTGATATTTTCATGGCGTGCTTTGGGAGAAACAAACATGGATCCGACCTTTAAGGAGCTTATCTTTTTAGGAAAATATGACAGACATAATTCTTATGCTGGTAGAAGGTGAAGTGCCATTGGAGAGGTACAAAAGCAATATCATTTGCAGTTTGGAGACAGAGACAATCTAGTGAAGGAGGTTCTGTTTGAAGTGTAGGTAGAAGGTAGAAGATAAGAGGGAACAGGATAGTTTAGGCACGGTAACATCAGTGGTGCTGTAAGAATAGAAAACCAGAGAACGAAGTTAAAGAGGAAGATGTCTGTACGGCCAAGCTAAAAAGCTTAGACTTTGTTCCAAAGATAGTTGTGATTATTGTTATGTCCAACCTTGTGGTGGTTGTGGCCCATATTTACACTTTGAAAGGGCGAGCATTGAGCAACCATGTATCACATACTTAGCTGTACTTTATGTAAAGAGGGGTGTGCAGAGAAGTTGAGGGGAAGAACATTATAAGGGATTGTTTCTCTTCCCAAATCTGTATGGTTGTAGAGCTGTGGTCTTCCCAGGGTTACGTACAATCGCAGCATGTCAGACCCTCACAGGACAACTCCATCCAAGACTGAGGTCCAAAGACTCATTTTGTCTGCCAGGGCAATGAACAATTTTATTTTTAGTATCAGCATTGATATCAGAGACTTTATATAAAATAGGAAAATAGTACTGGATGTTTTAGGAAACATAAACGATAGAAATAATGAGAAATTATAATTAGGACAGAACAAATTAATCAGACTTTGTACAAACTGGTCAGAAGCAATTTGGTAGTGTATATTAAAGGCCATACAAAACAGAGGAATTACCAATGTATTAAATCATCCTTTGAAATCACAATTCCACTTTCAGAAATTAAAAAAAAAAAATGACCTGTGAGTGAAAATAGGCTGTAAATTGGAAGCAACCCAGACGTGACAATAGGGGTTTTCTATATAGTGCACATGATAACTATGAATGCTTAGCAATGTGAAGGAGATGCTTATAATATTAAAATGGGTTGACAATGCACTGTAGAATTGTATGCCTGAAACCTATGTAATCCTTGCTAACAGATGTCACCCCAATAAAAAAAATAAAATAAAATAAAATAAAATGGGGAAAGAAAACGAGACGCAAATTAGAGGCCTATCACGATGGCCACTAGGCAAATTATGCATGCCCATAGGAAAAAAGAACTAATTTTCATTAATCATTGATATGTACTGTGGCAATTTGTTTAGAACCATCATGTGAGGTGAGTGGTTTCTCTCTCTTTTGCCTTAACTTAGGTTGAATAACTTGCTCTAGGAAACAACAGTAAATGATAGGACTGGAACTGAAATTCAAGTCTGACTCTTAAAACATTGGCTTCTCTTCTTCCTATACATAAAAACTTAGTTGTGCTGAGATTGAGTGACATTTTTCATTTGAAAAGAACTTTAATACTATTATAGTCTTATAACATTATTCTATAGTTCTAAGAACCTTACAGAATATCTTAATGTATCAATGTCTTTTATTGTAGATTCATTAAAAATATTTAATATACTGTTTTCTAACTGGAAATTTTTTTCTCCAAATATTTTGGACAGGGATGTTTTTTTAATATAAGCTAATTTGTCATGTGATTTCTGTTTTAACTGTAATTTAAACAAATCAATTTCAGTTGCAAAATTTACTCAGAAAACATTCTTTTTGAGATTTTTCTTGATAAACACATTTTTTTTTAAATTAGGAAAGATCCATTACTTTTTGTATTTAAAATCTTATTCTTGGTTCTATTTCAAGGTTGACTTGTTTCCTTTGTTGTAGTAATAATAGTGTTATAATCTCAGCTGTTAATAGAAAAGGAGATACGGGAGCAAAAAGAGAAGGCAGAAAAATTTGTTTGCATTATTTGAATTTGTACACAAATTGCAGTAGTATTTGATTTTGATATAATTTGCCATTGTTGTGACTGAAACTTCTGGAGATTGTTATTAGAACTGTTTCTTCAGGAAGTGGTAGCCCATTGAACTAGATGGTGTCAGGAAGACCCTGACATTTGCTGGCAGCTCCTTAGCTTATTGACAGCAAATGTTAGGCAGCTACTTGTATCTGTTAGTCTTTCCAAAGATACCAGTTTTACCCAGTGACCACCTCCCAGTTTGCAGAAGGAGGAGAGAGCTTCTGTGTTTGTCATAACAAAGGATAAGGTAGTCCTTTATGAAATTCTTGATGTGGGAGCTTGTATCGGGCTAGAATTAACTCAAAACTACTGATAAGTATAAGCTTGAATAATTTCAGTTGTCCTTAAGATATTTTACACGTGAATTTGAAATGTCAATGAACTTTAAGGATTTCTAGGAAATGATAATAATGTATTGATGTTAAGTTCCTGATTTGGGTGCCTAGATTGAGGTTACATTGGAGAATGCCCTTGTTTGTAGGAAATATACATTAAAAAATTCAGGGATGATGTCTGTGAGGTCAGTAGCTTACTCTCAAGGGGTTCAGGAAAAAATGAAGTTCTTTGTGGTGTGCTTGCAGGTTTTTAAGTTTGAGGTAATTTCAAAAAATTATTTTAAAATACTGAACAAAATTGGGTTGTATTTTGTAACTATAAAAGTGTTGGGGACGAGTGGGTTAGGGAGGGGAGAAAGGGGAGGGGGTGGGAGAGGAGGGAGGGGAAGCTAAATATAAGGTGATGGAAAGAGAAGTCACATTAGCTGGTGAACTTATACAACAAGTTGACAATGCACTGTAGAATTGTATGCCTGAAACCTATGTAATTCTTGCTAACAGATGTCACCCCAATAAGTCTAACAATAAAAATGAATTTAAAAAAAAAGTGTGAATCCCAAAGTAAGCTAGCTATTGTGTATTTTTTATTTGAGAAGTAAGGGAGCATTTTATTAAATTATTATTATTATTAATTAAAATAAAATATTATATTTTATTTTAAAAGCATTAAATAGTGATTTCAGCGTATTTTGAATTAATACATTGGTAACTCCTCTAATTCTTATTGAGAAAAAGTTTTACCCATAAAGTTTAGAATAGTTTTATTATGTAGAAGATTATTTTCTAAATATCTGTAAATATGATCAGTATATTTAAATTGATCTTTAGTGATGAATCCAGATGACACATTTGAAGTATTAATTGATCAAATAGTTGTAAACAAAGGAAGCCTCCTAGAGGATGTGGTTCCTCCTATCAATCCTCCCAAAGAAATTGAAGATCCCACTGATGAAAAACCTGAGGACTGGGACGAAAGAGCAAAAATCCCCGATCCTTCGGCCACCAAGCCAGAAGACTGGTAAGCAGAGAACTCGGCAGTGAGCACGACGCGGCATCATTAAGTCATGACACACAACATAAAGGAAGTTTCCAGCTAATGAAATGTATTCTTTGGAACAGCCAAACTATTTATTTTAATTATTTTGAGTGAAATACTTTTCTAAAATGGATTTTACATTTCTCTGCCTTTTAATTCTCTGAATTTCCATTGTAATTTAATATTTTAATTTTGTTGCCTTTTTGTGTGTGTGTGTGTGTTTAACGCTGTCAGTGCTATGGGGTGAAAACGCCATGACTCTAAAAACACCAACACTTCAATTTTAATTCCTAGTTTGCTCTATATCATGTGCATGTGCATATTTTCTATAGTTGTAATCTTTTCTGTTAATGATTAGTTAGCCTTAAAATAGGATTATTTTCAATATCTTATAAAATTATGAGTATGTAGGATTCACTGAGACCAGTTTGCTTAATCATAAATTTTTTTGCTAGCTGAGTTTTTGTGCCATTTTCATTCTATAGGACTATTCATATTTTTCCTAAAAGACATATAGTCACTTCCTGAGTTCCCACAGCTTGAGTTCCGATGGTCAGAGATACCTGTGTATCTCTTTGTTTACTGAGGTAGTCTATCCTTCAAATAGGTTTTGTAGTTTGTCCATAAAGGTCTTGTTACCTTTATCCCTAAGAACCTTTTATTTTTCTGCTGATTGGGTAACAAATATGGATTTGCTAAGTAGATTATTCGTCTTTTTGTATTTAACCCACCATATTCATTATTCACTTGATGTGTAACAAATTACCTAAAAATTTAGCAGCTGAAGACAAGAAACAGTAAGTCTTCAGTTCCGGAGAATGAGGGGTCTGGGAGGGACTAGCTGAGTGCTCTGCATACTAAGTATGAGTTTAAGGAGTTCTGTTCTTAGTTTATGAAGAATCTTTTTTTTTTTTTCATGATTGCGTGTTAAGATTTTGTAAAATGCTCTTTGTGCATATGTGAAGATGACTGTATAGGTTTTCTCCTTTATTTTTTTAGTATGGTGAATTGTACTAATTGATTTTCTAATGTTGGACTAACATTACAATCCACTTGGTCAACACTAAGTATTGTCCTTAGTGTACTTGCTGATTCTAATTTCACCTTTTTCTGTCAGATGTATTGAAGTACAATTTCATGCAGTTAAATTCATTTATTTTAGACATGCATTTCTGTGAATGTCACATCATATACAACGATGTAACCACCACCACAATCGTGATACAGAGTATTCACATCATCTAAAAAGGTCCCTCCTCCCACCTTAAACCCTGGCACCACCCATCTGATTGCTGTCCTTTCGAGTTTTCTCTTTTTTAGAATATCATATAAAATGGGATCATACAGTACCTAGCTTTTGCTTCTGGCTTCTTTCACTTAGAATAATGCGATTATTGAGATTATTGTAATTATTGATATGGTTGGATATAAACTCACCATCTCACCATTGTTTTCTGTTTGTTACATACAATTCTGTGGTCTTTTATGAAAACAATTTTCCTGACTTCTTTTAGATTGAGTTATTTTATTTCACTTTAGTCTTGTAATTTTTTTTCTTCTCTGTTGGTTATTAGTTTCTGCTGTGGTTTATTTCAGAGATTGTTTTGGGTTTACAATATGCATCTTTAACTTAGTTCAGTCTACTTTCAAATAATATTATACTACTTCACACCTAAGTTAACATTCTCCCCCTTCCATCGTTTGTGCTTTTATCACACAATTACATATATTGTAAAGGTAACTATTTATTCTTCAGTCAGTGTCTTTTAATCAAACAGTTATGAAGGGAAAAGTCCTTTTATTGACTCACATATTTTCCATTTCCGATACTCTTCTTCCACGTAGAGTGGAATTTCCTTGTTACTATTTCCTTTCTGCCAATAAACTTCTCTTGACATAGTGCAGTGCATATCTACAGTCACTGAATTCTCTCAACTTTGATTTGTCCGCAGATTTCTCTATTTTGCTTTCATTTTTTTTGAAGGGTATTTTTCTGTTGGATAAGCTTGATAGTTACTTTGCAATAGTGATGTCCTGTCTTGGGGCTTGCATTGTTTCTGATGAGAAGTCAGTTGTTATTCCCACCCTGTTCTTCTTTACCTAATATGTCATTTTTTCTGCTTGGTATTAAGATTTATTTTATCATGACCAGTTTTCAACAGTTTGATTTTATTGTGCTTTGATGCAGTTTTTTTGTTTTTGCCTTGCTTTGGGTTCTTTGAGCTTTTTGGAATGTAGGTTTATAGTTTGTATCAAATTTGAGTAACATTTGGCCATTATTTTTTTAATATTTATATGTGCCTCCTATCGCTTTTGGGAGCACCAGTTAATGTTAGACTGCTTTATATTGTCCTACAGGTCACTGAAGAGCTGTTCATTTTCTGAAACCAGTTTTTCTCTCTGTGCTTCATTTTGGAAAGTGTCTGTTCCTGTTTCTTACAAGTTCTTGTTTGTTTGTAAACTTTGGGGTTACTACCTATCGAGAACATAGAGAGTTGCTCCTGGAACCAAAAGTGTTAACTTGTTAACTCTCTTATAGATAATAAAGAGGGATACTGATTAATACGAAAATGTCTGCTTTCAGGCAAATAATGTAATGGGGAAGTAACTTGTACAAGGTAGGAAGAACAGTATGGTTTTTGAAACAGTTAATAAAAAATCACTTATTGGTGCATCACTTTATGAATTAATACAATCAGAGGAAAGGTAGGACTCTTAACATTGCTTCAAATTTGTTAATGCATAAAGAGTAAGGCTGGGAAATCAATTTGCCCTTAAAGAGAGAAACTGCATATAAAAACCTAATTCTAATAGTTTATACATGTTAGAATTTGTTATATAAATTGCTAAAAGAAATGCTCCCTTAAATTTTAAATCTGGTTACTCTGAGCCCTCAGAGACTCAAAATAACATTGATATCAGGAAAGTAAGTACAAATCTTTATATATAGAAAGTTGATCGTTTCAGTTTATTTTGTTAGGTACATTTTAGCCTTTTGTTTAAAATTTCTACTTTGTAATAAAGATGAAAATTATATTCTGTTCAGTACATACTATGATTATGTTTATATGTTAATACTTTAGAATTTCTATGTTGTTTTTTAAATGAAAATATAAAATTACTAAAATATAGAGTTAAAAAATGATAGAGTAGGGAAGACCTTTCCAAATAGGACATAAAATTGAAAAATTGTAAAAGAATATATTAACAAATTTTAACTACATGAAAATAAATGATTTGTACAAAAGAAAAAAATTATTCCACCATAAACTATAATAAAAAATACATGAGAAACTAGAAAAATATTTTAAATTTATATCTGACAGAGAGCTAATTTCTTATTAATTTATAATACATTCCAGGATGGTCATTATAGCATTATGTAATAGTTAAGTTCTTGGAAAAACTAAATGCTCTCAAGAGCAAATAGATGAGGGGGTTCTATGGTGGTGTAGTGGCTAGGCCTCAGTGCTCTCAACACCGCAGCCTGGTTTCGATTCCCAACCAGGAAACTACCCCCTCCCCGCAAAAAAGAGCAGATAGATGAAATAAATTATGGTATATACACAAAATAGAAAAACTATGCACCTATTAAGAAGAATGAAGCAGATATATGTAAATAAAATCATCTTGACACATAGTCAATACCCAATATGTATTTGTCAATGAATGACTGAGATTTTAAGTGGCAAAAGCAACATTTAACATGCTGTGTATAGAATGCTATAATTTGTGTGAAAAACATACATGTGTGCATGTATACATAGAGTACAATGGGGACTATGTATTAACACAAAATTGATAAATTAGCAGAAGATTTAGGTGGATAAGAGATGGGGAAGTATAGGCACAGAAAGAAGGGTAGACAATACTTTTTTGTACCTTCTGAATTTTGTAACATATACTTTTTAAAACTTTTTGAATAATCAATAATTAACATAAAATACCGTGTTTACAGGGATGAAAATGAACCTGCCCAAATAGAAGATTTAAGTGCTGTTAAACCTGATGGCTGGCTTGATGATGAACCAAAATTTATTCCAGATCCTAAGGCTGAAAAACCCGATGACTGGTAACCATTCTTCATTGTCAGATATCAGTTTCATGTCTCATACTTGCTTTTTTGTCACTAGTGTGTATGACTGACAGCAGAGACTTGAGGTAATTGTAATTGCTTTGTTCTCCTATCCTAAGGAATGAAGACATGGATGGAGCATGGGAGGCCCCTCGAATTTCTAATCCAGCATGTAAGATTGGGTGTGGTGAGTGGAAACCCCCCATGATAGATAACCCCAAATACAAGGGAATATGGAGACCTCCAATGATAGACAATCCCAATTACCAGGTAACAACCACTGTTCCAATCCCACCGTAGAGCCAAAATGTTACACTCTTTCTGCCATATGTCTAGTTACTGATAATGTTAACTTTAGAAATTGACTTGTAATAGTGTGCCTTAACTGTCTTAAGAAGTCAAAGAAGATAGAATCCAACTAATTTATATTTAAAAAGTAAAGCATTCTTTAATTTCTGGAGGAATTTAAGAACTGGAGATCAGTCACTTCATACTATATCTTTCCCTAATGATCAATTGATAATCACTTTGGGATAAAATTCTATTTTAGAATTAAGTATAAGAAACAAGTTCTGATCAAGAGAACTCAGATTACATTTTAGTAATTAATACCTGTGCTTAATTAATGTACGGCTTACGCTCTGGTGTTAATAAAATTTGGATTTTTTAAAAAATATGAATCATGTATCTTTTGAGTGTGCCTAGCTTTTTGTAGTAGAAGTCCCTGTTAACTCCATAGTTTTTTTCTAATTATTTATTGATATTTTCTAACAGTTATTATGCATATGCAGTTACATACTGTAATTGCTCACTGTAGTTTTTCTTCATAGCATTTATCACAAAATGTTTATTTTGGTAACATTTTTTTCTTTAATGTCTGTCTCCCTCATTAACCTTCAAATTCCATAATACAGCAACCATGTCTGGCACTGTATCTGTAGCATCTGGCATAGGGCCTGGCACAGAATTGACATATATGATGGCAGAGTTGAGTCAGCGAATGATCATACTGTTGAATTTGATTTGATCGAGTTTAATCATTTCAGATCTAATAGAACCTCTTCTGCTGAGTAATTGTTCTGAGGTTCAACCATGATTGATTAATGATGCCTGTCATGGCTGTGTGTTAAGAGGAGTGGCTCCATTATTGCCATGTAGTGATCTCTGATTTGGGCAACTGTAATGACATCTTGCCTTAAGTAACTTTGCTAAATGTAAAAAACCTGTCTAAAATAGTATTATAGCACTTGTGAAATTTAATTACTCAGGATTCTGTGTGTGTGGGATTTTCGCTTTGCCTTTTTTTGCAGAGTTTAAAGTCAGTATTATTCCTAGGAACATCACATACAGAATAAGAAGAAACAAGATTTCCTTTTCAGTGAATTACTAATGAATTAATATCAGTTAGTTTTCTTTTTATTTACCATTTTAGTATGACTCATTTCATTCAAGAGCAACTACTTTTTGAGTAACATTTATAATGAAATTATTTTATTTGAAAATGTCTTCAAATTATTTTTCTTCCAGGGAATTTGGAGTCCTCGAAAAATTCCTAATCCAAATTATTTTGAAGATGATCACCCATTTCTTCTGACTTCTTTCCGTGCGCTTGGTTTAGAGCTTTGGTCTATGACCTCTGATATCTACTTTGACAATTTTATTATCTGTTCGGAAAAGGAAGTAGCAGATCGCTGGGCTGCAGATGGTTGGGGAGTAAAAACAATGATAGCAAATGCTAATGAGGTATGCCATTGACCACACAGTAGTAATAGGGCTTGGTCCTGGTTATAGTTATGCAAATCGCCCTTTAAAAGGTAAATAAATATGCAGTAATTACTGAACAACAAAGAAATGTACTTAAAGAAATTTATGTAGATAGAAAAGTTAGCTTTACTATATTATGATACAACCTCATTATAAACTATATAATGAAATCTATATAGGTAAGTCTTCATTTCATTCATTAAATTATGATAGCTTTAATGGAATTTAATGCCTGTTTGCTGTTTATACAAATGAGGCTACTTAATATTTATATTCGTAGTCTTTGTCTACAGGTCTTTGTCACTTTGTCAATTCAAGGCCTAAGTGGTAACAAAAATACTAAGGTTGATTTTATTAAGAAGTCTTCTAAAAGTACAGAGTGAGTTAACAGAGAGTTGTATATGTTAAATGAGCCAGATGATACATCTATAAAAAGTAATTTTATCCTGAAATTTACCAAAAAAGAAAATGTCATTATTCTTGCTGGTACTTTAGCTGTTTTCACTTGTGTAGTGACATGTCACCTGTGTAGTGACATATCTTCCCCTACAAAGTCTGCAACAGTGATGCATGCTAATAATCAAAAAGTTTAAACTTTACTAAGTATAAGATAGGAAAATGAAATTTTTTTTGCTTAACAAGTTCATGACTAGGTAAAATAAGGTGTGTTTTGTTTTGTTTTTGTAGGGATGCATTTCCTAATGAAGGCTTGTAAAATCTGATTATATTTTTATGCTTTTTCTTCTGTAGCCTGGTATATTTAAACAGTTACTGGCAGCTGCTGAAGAGCACCCATGGCTTTGGCTCATTTATCTTGTGACAGGAGGGCTTCCAATAGCATTAATTACTTTATTTTGTTGGCCAAGAAAAGGAAAGGTAAAGAAAATGAATTTTCTTTAATTTAAAAAAAATCCGTGTTTCAGAGTTCTATGCATTAAGCAAATAGATCTTAAAAGTAATAAACTAAATTGTATATAATGATTTACTGAGAGTTGTATATGATGTCAATTATTGCAAAAAAAAAAAAACTTTAAAAAAAAAATAGTGCTTTGCTTTTAGTAACAATCGCTTATGTTAAACTACCACAGAAAAAATATGAGGATGCACAGTATAAAATAACTGACATCTGTAAACAGCCAAAAAAGGGAGCACTAGAGCAAGAAGTAAAAGAAAAGAAAGCAGCCCTGGAGAAACCCGTGGACTCGGAGGAGGAGAAACAGCAAAGTGATGGTGAAGTTCTTGAAAAAGGTAGGACAGTGATAGTGATTTATAATCACAGCTCCTAAAAACTGGATTGTCTGCAAACACTAGCTGTTGTCCTTGCTTACTGTCAAATTTATACCTTCTGAATCTCTAAGAACATGTGACTGGCAAAGCAGAGTAATTGTCCCGGCCTGGGCCTGGGCGTTGTGCGCTGAGCAGCCCCTACCCTATTCAATTTTTGTCTTCTGGGAAGAGATTTAAATATTGTTCAGTGGCTCAAGAGCCTAGAAAGTGTGTAGCTTTCCCCAAGGACTTTCCTTGCCTCTGAGAATGCAGATGAGATGGGTGGGGTCACCCCAGCAACAAATCAACACCAAGTCTTCCAATGGCTGTTGTTTATCAGATAGTTTATCATATCAGACAAATAATCTCCTGAAAGGACTGAGTCATAAGAACTTTCACGCTATGCTAAACTCCTTAAGATGTTAGAAGCAAGTAACTGAGGTGTTTTGGTGGCTCCCCATTGAGACCTCCTTACATACATCTAGGTAGAAATCCAGTGATCCCAAGCCAAGTTCCAACAGTGTAAACTGACTCCTTCACACTATTTTTTTTAAAGTAATAGTTGATGAAACAGTTGACTTAAAATTCATAATCTCAAACACACACACACACACACACACACACACACACACACACACACGCTGTCTGGAGAGTATCCAGCCATGTAATATGAAGAATAGGGGCCTTTATGGCTGGACATTTTCTGGACACACCTCGTATGTGCTTTGGTTTTCATATTACATACGGACTGAATGTTTAAGAATTCTTTAAACCTGTCCCTTTCCTCAAATATGATTTATTTATAAAATGTGTTAAAATAATGGGTATTTGTAATTAATTTTTAAAATTTTTCTAATGGAAGAAATTGCTTTTAAATATTAGAAGTTAAATACCCCCCTTATTATAGTTAAGATTTTTCAGTGGTAAAATTCTCATTCATCAACTCTTTGCCTTTAATAAACTCTGTGTTCCAGAAGAAGGCGAACTTGAGGAAAAGAGTGAAGAAGAGATCGAAATCGTAGAAGGACAAGAGGAAGGTAGTAAATTCAATAAGTCTGCATCAGAGGATGAGGTAAGCAACTCTTTAACTAGTTTCTCTGCGTGATCATTATCCATAAAACATTACCAATAAAAATAGCAATCTGGTTTGTAAAGGGGTTTTTGCTGTATTTCTCTCAGCTTTCTTAAGAGCTTCCATGTTGTTTTTAAAATGTATCTATGAAGAAGGCAAGAAAATAGTTTAATTTATATCATCTTAATGCCTAACAAAACAGTATAAAACCTGTGGTTTACAAAATATAGAGACCTGCATCTATACAAAATTATGATGAAACCTGTATAATTTACTAACCAATGTCATGTCAACAAATTTAATAATAAAATTAAAAAATATATGTGACTTTACCATTATTCTGTTGAAGTGTGTAATAAACCATTTGAATATTTAAAAGTAATTCTGTTTATTACAAGACAATTTTCTTTATAACCATTGTAAAAACATACTCATTGACTCGTAATTTACATCCCACATATGAACTGTTTCACTCATTGGGTAGTTGAGTACTATCGGCCTGATAGTGTTTTTCTCAAATCTTTAATAAACAAGTTTTCCCATGAACTTGATAGGTTTCCCCCTTTATACGTCCTGTTAGGTAACAGAACTTTCCACAATGCCTTTTTTTAGTCAGTTATTATGAAACAGTAGAAGGAGCTGGTAAAGATCATTTCTTCCAGAACAGCGTATTAAACAGTCATTGTTTCAGCTGTCCTTCCCTAAATAAAGATCCTGGTAGCCATTCGTTCGAATATATATTCTAGCTACATTTTGCTTCACAAAATATTTTGTGTACCTTTAAAAGTATCTTAATTCCATCTTCCATTGTTTTAGTCTCCTTATATCTGAGGGCTGTCTGGAAAGTATCCAGCCATGTAATGTGAGAAAATAGAGGCGTTTGTGGCTGGAGTTTTTCTGGACAGCCCTCGTATGTTTGCCAGTGAGCTATAAAACAAGCCTAGTTTTGTATACCATAACCTTGAGAAATAATTACAACTCTTGTATAATGCCATATAATACATTCATTATTTCCTGAAGTTAGTATGAAGTTAGTATGAAATACTGAATGTAAAATAAAGTATTTTTAAATATAAAAGAATTAAAGGAAAGAAAAAACATAAATTTGATGTTTGCCTTTGCTGTTTCCTAGTTTTTCTCAATGTACCATGTTGTGCCAGAACTTCTGAAACAGCCTCTGTAAAACCAGCACAATTTATTACTTGCAGAAATATTGCAATGAATACTTAGTGCTTAATATCCCACAATGAAAATACCATAACCTTTAATTAAGTATGACATTGAGATTAAGTTCTAAATGATAAAATAAAGTTGTGAATTGAGTTCTTAGCAGTATTTTTTAATCAGATACATATTTGAGAAGCAGTTATTCTAAAAAATGTAATCATGCTAAAATATGAATAAATTATAACATCAATTTATATACACATTTTTTATCAGCTGCATGAAGGAAAGGAATATAGAGAAGATAGCATTTGATTGTTAGAACATGCATTTTAGGAATAATAAATATATTACTTACTCTACCTACAGTTTACACGTGGTGTGAAATTAAACTCTTTCTTAATTCTTTTTTCTAGATGAAGGAAGCAGACGAGAGCACAGGATCTGGAGATGGGCCTGTGAAGTCAGTACGCAAAAGAAGAGTCCGGAAGGAGTAAACTATATTCAGGTGTTTTCAATTCATGAGAAATTTGGCAGTCTAAAATCCATGTGCCAGAACTGAACTAGAACCAGTCTACACATCCTGTTCCTAATATCTTAGCAATGTTATTCTTTCAGACATCTATTTTAGTCTTTTCAGGAAAGAAAAAATCTTTGAAGTTACCTGGCCTTTGAATTTAGAATAAAAGTGGCACATTATATACCAGATTAAGAGATTAATATCATTAGAAGTTACAGTTTTAATAGTTTGGAGAAAGTTTTGGGTTGTACAGAGCAAAATAATATGCAGCAGCTCCCCCTGCTACTGGAAAAATCAGTTATTGGAATTTCCTCTTAAACAGCTATACTACAACATAACTGGTAGTTCTGCAATAAAAATGAGAGTGCTAAAATGTACAGAGCTAAATGCAATAAAGTTTCCGTATGGTTGTTTAATTCTATCAACAATTGAAAGTGTTGTATATGACCTACATTTACCTAGTTTGTGTCAAATTATTGTTATGGTCCGTCCACTTAAATTACAGATTTCCTTAAAGAGGTGCTTTGTTGCCAGACAAGTCAACACAACAGAAATGTCTAAGTGTAATTCACAGAATCACTGTTTACTAGTGCAGCGCATTTTACATTTCAATAAAAAGATAATAGGTTCATCAAAAGAACAGATTTTTTTCAAGCTTTTATAGTTGCTTTATGCCAGAATGGTTTGCCCTATTCATAGTATTGCTTATGTATACATTGCTCTTAAAAATATACATTTTTTTCTTTAATTTATACCCTCCTTAGTAAGTAAGTTATTATTGGGGGGCTTTAAATTATTTTATCTGATCATTAAGAGATTCTACTGGCTGAAAATCAATTATCATGCTTTGTATTTTGGTCTTGCTTTTTTTCCTGCCAAATTCAAATCTATTTTAAGTCTATTCTCTCCTCTAGCTTCAGAGCTGCCTCTAAGGTTGACAGCAGCAACTATTACTATTGCTCCTCTTTTTAAAGTACAGTACTTACCAGAAATCACAGTATGACATTATAAAGGAGCTGTGTTCCATTTAAAATATTTTAAGCTTTTGTTTTGGATAACAGGTTTGACTCTTTCGAAGGCGATCTAATTTGAGACCACAACACTAACACTATCTAGTAAACCTTATACTACTTGGGTAATATTTTGTATTCCTTCAGGAATATATATACCCATCTTTGAGCAAGCACCAATTAATCCCATACAGCTCCCTCCCCAATAGTACATGTAAGCATATCTATAAGGAAAATAGCCTCTAGCTTCTCCCTTTACTAAAGGAAACCAAACATAGCCAGTAATACTCTTCACACTTATTTCAGAGAGTGAATTGAAAATGAACGTTAAGTTCTTTATTGCTGTGCTGTTCTGAACTTTCATAAATTGGGGGTGGCAATCTTAACACATAGTTAACCATACTTTGTATTTATTTAATACTTACTGAACCTAACACATCTTAGAAGGACTCCCTTCCTTGCTTTATATTTGGAATGTCCAAATGAACTAGACATACTGAATTATTCTAGTTGAGAATGCTTCTGAAAGTAAACTACTTCAGGAGATAAACCATTTAATTTTATGGAAACCTTCTTGACTGACAGGTTGCTTGTATGGGAACGTTTTTCCCTAAAGAATTATTAAAGCTTTTTTTTACTTTTTTGATTGCAGATCCTTTTAACTTTAACATTTGGTTAAACTCCAAGAGCTTGCAGTGGTAAAGTCTGAGCATCCGGTTTTGCCAGCTTACTGCTACATCTGTGGATGTGCCCTCTGTGGAGGTTCCATGGCTGACAGGTTTAACTAAAACTCAAACTCCAACAAATATGTGTATTAGATCCATGCACCAGAGAAAACATAATCTTCCTTAATAAGAAGATGATTTTTTCCTAATCTGACTTTTTAAAAATTAAATTTTATCCTTTTCTCTTATAAAGGAGAGAAATAAGTGTATTTTGCTTTGATTTTAGTTGGCCTGTTTAGAGACTTTTTTAACTTGACCAGGGTAAAGTAGCTTCCTTTTCTTGATTTTTTTTTTAAAGATGGCCTTGCTTCCCTGGATTATTTCTCTAGGAAAACACATATGACTAGAATTAGTAACCTTTCTGAAAACTTCGCATCTGTGCCCCACGCACGTTTCCTGCAAATTAGAATGGTGATTAGCGTGACTTGGAAGCCATGGTTAAAAACGCCATCTTTGAGTTTCTGAATGATTATATGGAACGTCATTAGCTTGCAGTGCCCACCTCAGAACCATTAGTTGGGAGAGAAACTTCTACAGTATTTTATTTCATTTACCACTATCACATCTCTTATTTAGGAGATTAGCCCACAACCACCCTGGCAGTCTTGGATACTTCTTTGAATTCCTTGCTTTTATTTTTAAAATTAACATATAATGTCCTGTAACATTAGTTTTAATAAAAACATTTTCCCCCTAAACATCCAGTAACTGGTACTTAAATAAGATAGATTACTATCCTGTGGCTTTGAACAATCTTGGATATACCGCTACACCACTATACACCCCAGTTACTTAGGCAGTGACAAGTACACAACACGCGATCTCTGAAACAGCTTTTTATTAAACAGCAAAGCATAACTGCAATACAATTTTGAACATTTGTAAATTAGGTCACAAAAGGGATGCAAACTGTTTTGCAGTATGACTATTATATACTCATACAGCTAAAGTCATTCATCGAATCGTACACCAATACAAACATCAGATTATTCCATGATTTAAAGTAGGCCGAATCTAATAACTATAAGGTATATTAGTGACTTTCTTTTCCTATTTAACATTTTAACATTACTTCTGATATTAATTTCCTTAGCAAATGGAATCTACAAACTAAAATTTTAAAAACTGTTGAAGAATGACTAAAACTCTGCAAACCAAGTAGTTAGGTTTATAGAAAATTCTGGGAGAAGTAGGGAGATAAATACTGAGAATATCATCAGTTAGTATACATGTAAAACTCTCCCATTTTATTCATGATTCTGATACTAATACTCTCAAGGGATTTTGCAAAAATTGACCTACTGTGTACTATAAATATACTTGGTAGTATATTTATAAATGTACTTTGAGACCAAATGATTTGTAACTCTTACCTTCTAAGTGTGGTTTACATAAGGTTAGTCAAACTTAACCCACTTTCATATATATTCCCCAAAGATCTGATCTGTGCCAGACATAACAAAAATCTGGAGTAAAAACATCTGGAGTTGGTTACTATTGTTTACCAAATACTTTTTCCTCCTTTTTTATTTTTCCTCAAAATTTTCTACCTGAAACATACAGATAAACAGAGCTCATCTTTTCAGAAACCAAGTTATTTTTGTGTAAAAGGAAGTTTTCAACAAATTCCCCAATTTGACAATTCAGTTCCAAGGAAAATCTTTAATTTTATAGCCTCTGTTTTCAATTGATTGACGAGAAACCAATGATCCTCTCATTACTGAATACAGTCATGCACCACTTAACGTTCTGAGAAAGGCGTCATTAGGCAGTTTTATTGTGCAAACGTCACAAGGTGCACTTACATACACCTAGACCGTATAGCCTCCACACACACCTAGGCTGTACGGTACATCACTCATCCTATCTGCAGTCTGTCATTGACTGAAACGTCGTTATGTGGATGCATGACTGTATAACAAATAACAAGCCCTAACTGAGAAAGTATCTTAATTTGGTTAAGTTTAAACAGTAAGAGTTCAGGTTACTCTCACAGATGATTAACTATTGAAATTACTTTTACAAATGTGAAACCAGTTTTTTCCTTTGGGGAAGGGAAATGGGAAAGGAAGCAAATGGAGAAGAGGCACAAGACGGTGGACAGGACACACAAAGCTGTGCATTCAGTACATGGTTTTGGTCACTTTCACAACATGGTGGTTATTGTCTGGTATCTCCTATGATGCCTATAATAAAAGATAGAGCTAAACCTATAAATCAAAGCATATTTGATAAAACATTATCAAGTTTCATAAATATATGCATTTCTAATTATAAAGTCTCTACATTTTCACATTTTCATAGACTAACAATACACAAACTCATGGAAATTTTCTGTTATGCTCTTAATTTTGCCTAGATCTGACATTATCTTCATAAATATTCAATGAAGCCACAAACAAAAGTACTATAACTTCTGGAATCCAAGTTTTAAAGAAAAAAGATCAGCAGCAATTTCGTAAGACAAGAGGGACATGGATCCCTTACTTTCGTTTGCTTTTTGTGTCAGTTGTTTGAAAAACACTAGAAGCTGACATGAGGTTTTCTATATATTGTCCAAGAACTTGATTTTCTGATTTTAGCTTCAGATTTTCTTCCTTAACTGCATCTACTCTTGCAGAAAGATCTATATTAAAAAAAAGATCTATTATCAATATAATGATGGCAATGATCTCATGTTATAAAATGCTTATGATTCATTCTTAAGAGATATAACACCATTCTTAACTTTTCTGTTCTTAAATTCAGATTACTTTAGAAGTTAAGGTAAATGGAGTGTAAATCAACAGCCAAAATTCCTAAAAAGAAATTTCACATTAGACTAAATGTTATTCTTTGTAAAGAGCACTTCTGTTGAGTAGTTAATTCTTTAAATGGTTATTTTTAGAAAATATGGATTTTGACTTTAAAATGTGAATTTGGGTTCATGTCCTATCAACATAAAACTGTACTGTTTTCACTGGAAATGTTTAAGATAATGTGATAGGTAAACACAACTGAATTCATATACTGGATATAGGAACTGTCCGTTTCCAAGCAACTGAACATTCTGTAGTTTTACATTAGCAAGAAATTCAAAAGATGCAGTTCTTGATGATCAAATAAAACATTACTTCCATTCATTCATTCATTTAATGACTAAGTACTGGGTGCACTGTAGAACCAGGCACTCTGCTAGAGGCAACAGTAACAAAAAAGAAGGGTCCTTGCCTCCAGTTTACATTCCAGTGTGCATTTAAGAGGCTCCAGGTGGGGGTTGGGAGAAAAAGTAAGAAGGATAAGGGTCATAGGAAGCAAAAGGGAAGGTGTCCTTTTATAGAGTATGGTCATGGACAGCTATTTTGATAAAGGGAGTTTGACCAGAAAACTAAAGGAAGTGAGGCAATGGGCATATAGATATGCAAATTACCAAGGGAAAAAAAGATTCATGCACAAGGGAAATGCTAAGGCCCAGAGCTGAAACAAGCTGAACCAGCAGCAAAGGGGTCAGTGTCAGGTAGAATGTAGAGGCAGAGCGTGTGACTGAGGCAGGCAAAAGGGAACAGGCTTCCAGAGAGTAATCTGGCTTTTAACTGTGAAATGGGAAGCCACTAGAGTGACATGATGTGCTCATTCTAGTTTAAAACAAACCAAAAAAAAAAAAAAAAAAAAAAAGACACCTCTTAATTTCATTAAAAACCAAAAGATGTTTCAGTGTTAGTATTAATTTTATGCAAGGCATTTAGAAAATAAAAAACTGAGATCAATTCCCTTTAAATTTCTGAGGCTAATACATCATTTTTAGTATAAGTAGACTTATTAACACAATGTGGGGGCTTAAAAGGGGTTTTCATAAACTGATTAGCATTCTTTTAGACCTTAAAGAGGGAAGCTTAAGAACACTATTTGACTTCTTATGGAAGCCTATCTATTCTTTAGTCACCAGCCAAAGCTACAGGCAGGAGCGGGACAAAAGCTATTGAAATGGACTTAACAATTTATACTTTTTAAAATTGTGCACACTAACAAAATTTAGCAACACAAAGGACTGCAGTTTCAATTAACTGATGTTATTCAAGAAAACTACAAAATGCAAGCTAACCTTCAAGTGTGTGTTGGAGTTCCAACACTTGATTAATAAGTCGTGTTTTTTCCTCCAGTTCCACCTGATTTTCAGCATCAACTGCTGTAATACAAAAGGTTCAAATGTACCATTAATTAATGTTAGGTACCATCGGTGCAGTGTAGCACTTAAAGATCTGTAAAATGTTTTACATTCATTACCTTACTTGACTTACACAAGAGCCTGTGAAGTAAAAGGTTCTATTCCCGCACTGCAGGTAAGGACACCCAGGTGAAGATAAAGTGTTTTGCCAACACCTCACAGATAAGGAAGAGAAGCTACCTTAAATCCTTCCCAGAACTAGAGGATATATAAATAAGTAAGGGAGCCAAATCCCAGCCTCTGACTAGTCTTCTCTGTTCTTTCTATTGCTTAATAAAGCAAAAGTATCCACAAAACAAGGAACATACAAAAAGGAAACTAAAAAACCTACCATCCATGTCAGCATTCATCATCTTGGGTAACAAACTTTTAGGCCTTGGATACAAAATCCTTGATAACTGGTCTGCAAATAAGAAACACAAGACATATAGAAATAAAATGTAAGCTTGTTTTTCAAAAGAAAATTATGTGACCCAGTAGGACCTTTTCACATACTTCACTGTTTCTAAGGCTAAAAAAAGAATCAATGAGTAAATAAGCAAAGAATATGTACACATGGGTTTACAAAGAGAGGTTTTAAGTGAACAAGAGAACATGCTGAGTTTCTTGGTAATCAAAGAAATACATAAAATACCACTGTACATTTATTGAATTATTAGAAGATGGTCAATGCTAGCAAAGTTATGAAAAATGACTAAAATAATGTCATTGTTATTAATACACTAAATGGTTTACTAAATGGTTTAGTTCATCAAATCAACAGAAGGACATTGCAATTTACAGATGTAGACACTATATCTTGGAAAGGCTATGTATCTTGCTTTAGATTTCACAGCCAATGTCTGTACCAAGAATTTTAACTTAGGTCTAACTAAAAAGTCTCTTTTTTCTGTTATGCAATGGAAGAAACTTTAATATGGCTCTAGTCTAAGTATGCTAAACATTTTGCAACTCTTGATGTCAAATTCCTTTGTTATTTCTACTAACTAGGCAACTGAAGATAAATTTCATTCCCTTCAATCTGCATCAACTGTTTTTGTTCGCATCTGTTCAAGTTTTGACTTGTTCTGGTTATATAAATGCACACACTAAGGAACTGTTTAGCTAAACGAGGATCTGAACGCGGGAGCTAGGTCCCCAGGGAACAGCTAGCTATATTGAGCCTAATCAATGAGTACAGGCACAGAATATAGAATATATAGGCATATCTGTGGATCCTCAGGCACAGGTAGGTGTTGGGAACATGGCATAGCATGTCCTTAATACTGTTACGCCATAGTACTGGAATCGACAGATACATTATACAACAAAAGTCCTGCCTTTCAGGAATGCATCCTCCTCCTCCTGTGCAATCCTATCTCCCCAAAACTTGTTCATCAGCACTCTTGGGAGAAGCCCGTGAGGAAACTAACCCAGGAGATGCTCTCAGCGCCTGTAAAGATGTCGCCACCTCACTCGACCCGCTCACTGGCCACCCTCCCGCCTCGGCGTCCATTCCCCCACCTCCTGGACTGTCTAGGCGTGCCAGGTCCCGTCGCACCCAAACGCCCCTCCCGCAGTCCCATTTCAGGGCGGGGAGCTGGACAGCGACCTTCGATTCAGAAGGCAGCAGGGTGTGCGCGTCAGGAACCGCGGGCCGCGCTTCTCCGAAGGAACCTCTGGACCCAGTTAGGAGAAGAGAAAAAGCGGTTACGCAGGGGTTCTGCAGGGAGCCAGGCCTCAGCCGCCCACCAAACGCCGGGGCCCTCGGTGCGCCGGGCCGCGTCCAGCCCGCCCCGCCCTCCAGGCCCTCGGCGGCACCAACGCCACAATTCTGGTCGCCCGGGGCCAGGCCCTCCGCTGCCCACTACCGCCCTCACCTGCCGTTTGAGATGCCGGGAGGAGGAGTGATGGGGAGGACGCCAGAGGCCCAGACACTGGGACCAACTGACATCGGCAGCTCCGCCTTCTCCTGCCACGGAGCGTGCGCCGAGATGGGAGCCCCGCCCCGTCTCGCCCCTTCGCCCACCAATTCCCACTTCAGAAGGCACGCCTGCGCATTAGCTGCCAGACGCCCCAATCATCCTTTCTCAAAGCTACGGATTGAGGTAATTGTGGGCGGGTCCTGGAAGAGCAACAGCCAATGACAGCACAGAAACGAAGTTAAGGGTGGGACTACCAGTCAAAGCGAGGCGTCTCATGGTTCTCAGCAGGAGCCTGAAAATTGGGGTCAGAAATCCAGTGTGGAAAATTCTGACAGCTGTCAGGAAGGAGGAGGCTGGTAAAAATAAACGCTAGGTGAGAGAGAAAACATTCAAACTTAAGAAAAGGGCATATGTAGATATTAACAGATAAAGAAAACCAGTACAATACTATGGTTCCTCAATTGTGAAGCAGACTTCTCCGTAATCAGCCGTGCCCAACCTTTTGGCTTCCCTGGGTCACATCGGAAGAAGAGTTGTCATGGGCCACACACAAAATACACTGACATTAACAACAGCATTGGGCTTTTAAAATAGTCACAAAATGTTTCATAATGTTTTAATAATTTACTTAGGGCTGCATTCAAAGCCGTGCTGTGCTGCAGGTTGGTCATGCCTAATACATATTTTTTTCATTTCCCAAGTTGGAAAGCTCATACGTGTACCTTTACTAGATTAGTGAATTGTTCCTCTCTGCATCGTCCCCAAACTATTATAGTGCACCTGAGCATTTAGTATTTTAGAGTTGAGAAAATACCTTAATAGTACTTTGGTATATATAGTGCTTTCTCTCACCTTATTCCGTGTTGATCCTCACAGCAACCCCCAAAAAGAAACAGAAGCTTAAGAGTAAACAAATTCTTGTTCAAGGTCATACACGCAGTGTGAAATGCTGTTATGTGCCAGGCTTTGGGATGTAATGTAACCTGGCTTGATACCGTTTATAGACATCTAGCACTTGACATAAAGCAGACCCTGCTTGTTTTTAGTATTTGTTGTGTACAAGGTAGTGATACCTCACTGTTTGCTTTGGCACATTCTTCTGAGTTATAAACGTGAGCCTTATGTCTACCTTCTTGACTTTTTACTTCTTGCTGATATGTGGCCTTCATCCTTTTAAGGGCTATAAAAACATCTATGTAAAAATGTGTACATTTTGGTACAGTTAAATATATCCCCATTGTTTTTCAACCAGTCGCCAGCATTGTTTTCATCTTGTAAACCTTAAACTCTACACCCATTAAATAATTCCCCAGTTAGCTCTCCCCCCAGCACCTGGCAACCACCATTCTGTCTCTGTGACTATGACTATTATAAGTACCTAGTGTAAGTGGAATCATACAGTATTTGTCTTTTTGTGACTCACTTATTTCACTTAGCATAACATCCTCAAGTTTCATCCATGTTGTAGCATATGTCAGAATTTCCTTTTTATGCCTGAACAAGATTCCATTGTATGTATGTATGTATATACCATATTTTGTTCATCCATTTATCCATCATTGCACACTTGAGTTGCTTCCACTTTTTAGCTATTCTGAATGCTGCTGTGAACATGGTCAATGCAAATATCTCTTTGAGAGCCTGCCTTCAGTTCTTTGGGATATATATATTCCAGAAGTGTAATTACTGGATCATATGCTAATTATTTTAAAAGCAATTTTTAAAGTGTGGTATTGCTATAAGAATAGACAAAAAGAAAATTAAAAGGAGTGTCCCTATACCTGGAAATTGTATACAATAAAGGTGTTTGACAAGGAATATGTGTTGGTGAGGTTGTGGGAAAGATCTATTCATTACTGTTGGGAGTATAAATGGTGTAATATTAACAACTTGGTTCACTGGCTATAGAGAAGAAGCATAATGGTGGTTCTAGTTAAATTGACTATTCATATAAAAATATGAAATTAGATGCAGATCTCACACCTCAATAAAACTAAATTCCATATAAAAAGGGGTTGTAATTTTGGCAAACTAGTCATTTGAAGTGAACAGTCATTAAATTATATATTTATTTTATACAGCATTCCATATTTGCTTTATATTTTTCAATAAAAATGGTTTAGAAATAGCCACAAGTTTTCTTTCAAGTAAAGAAAATATTACAAATAGAAACCACTGAAATTGCATAGAGATATTTGATTATAAAATGAACATTCATGTGATCTGGAATATGCATATATTAATATCATAAACCATCCTAATAAAAGCACAAAATTAAAATATTCATCACAGAGAATGGGAAACTTCAGATTGAAAAATATTATTACAAGGCAATGAATTATATGAGGAAGGAATGATAAATAATAAAATAGAGAACTTGTAAGATCATTTTGATGTTCCAGTCTAACATACTCTCATCTTGCCATAAGAACTTGTAACTTGGCTTTAGTAATTAGAGGGTTCTAAACATACTGTGGATATTTTAAAGTGAAATATGCTAAATGGAGGCATTTTGATAACTTTCAAGTGTAACCAGGTGTGTTCCCTGATACTTGAAGCTCATTAATTTGCAAAATGTGTTTCATCTCATTGCCAAATAAGAACACACACTTTCCTTTTTACTTATTTTTTTTTCCTTTGAAAGGTTATTGAATTCGATGGAGAATGAGTGTTGTCCCAAATTTGGTGAGTAAAGAATATATTCTACTTGCTGAAACTTGGTTTTTAAACTAGACTTAATAGTATACCATACTGCTATTTGGTAAATCAAGTTGGTCATGTATACTTTTCTCAAGAGTATAATTTTCTGATAATATTAATAACTGATAGTTGGTCAATTTGATCAGAGTTATTTTCATTCATTTGTTCAATAGAGAAAAAGAAATCACCAGTATACTTTGAGAGTTTCTCAAATGAGATTCAGAAGAACATCAGGATCTCCATGGAATCAAACTTTGAACTTTATGACCAAAATGAAAATAATTAGGAATGATTATGCAATCTTGATGTTGATTTTTCCTTTAGACAAAGTCTTGTCCAATCAGTGTTTTCCTAAGATTGGTTCTTATACCCCTGGTTGTACCAGATGAGCTTTTAAAAATAGTTACATATTTTGTTTTAATTTAAAAAATAATAATACAACCAAACCTCAATTTGCAGATGTTGTTGCCTAGAACAAAGCTAACTTCAAAAAATGATGTTAATTAAATGGTTAATTTAATGTGCCCAATACTGTGATGTTGTTTTGGAAAACCCTGATCTATCAAAAGTGTAACAAGCACTGGTTTGAAGAAGAGGAAATCTTGGTCCCAGATCTGACTCAACCCATGTTTGTTCATTCAATTCTTCATATATTTACTAGTTAGAGATTTTATTTTAATGCTTATTATGAACGAGGTGCTGTCGAGTCTACAAATATTTGAAATGGACCATAAACATGTCAAATAAAGGATTCCAATATAGTTAATTCTGCTTTTCTCACATTGTATGAAATAACATTGAGGAATTAATCAAGTAACACTACCAGTGAGCTACAGTGGATGGATGGTTCCCCATATTTTAAGAGTGAATGTTGGATGGCTTGCGTGTGCCTGACCATTACGCACAGCATGCCTGCCGTAGGTTCTGAGAGCTTCCCTGATCTTTGAGCCACTCCGTGATATGAGGTGTCTGTGATTCTCTGTACATGAGCCTACCGTTACCAATCGTTTCAGCTGGGTACATGTTCCACTAAATTATTATGAAATAATCTGCATTAAAATCAAGATTACTCATTGGGCTCTGGAAGCACAAAGGGATTGCATTTTAGTATGATGAAGTGATTCTTTCAAGGGCATAGGAGTCAGACTTGCAGGGATCACTAATAGAAAAGGAGACACAGGAGTTTCTAGCAAGGCTCTAAAATGCTAGGCTGCTAATGGATTTTTTTTTTCTTTCAATACAGAAACATAATCCTCATAGTTTTCTATTTCCCTGGTAACCATTTACACCAAAAAAATAATCAGCTTGGCAGAGTGCCTCTGTCCGGCTGTGTCAGGATCTGAGATTTTATACTGCTTTCAAGCTAACAAGTGAGGCTTGCTAGGGTTTCATGAATGCCAGAAGAGGACATGAGGTGCCCGCTTAGAGTCTAAGGACTCTATTAGTCACTGCTCAGCAGCAGCAGCGGCAGCTCCATGTGGATTTGCTTCTGTCTCCCACGTTTCCTAAGTCCCATGGTGGAGAGCCTGCCGCTCCAGATAGCCTGCACAGGCAGTGGGTTATGGTACAGGAGAGGAATGCTGAGCTCAGGGAAACTTGCTTTTACAGCAAGTGGAAGCAAGTTCTCTCTTCAGCCACCGGGAGGCGCTCCCTCATGCTTTGGAGCTGCTCTCTGCAAGCACACCCCAGGGAAACGGCCCCTTGGTGGGCCCTTGGTGGACTGCCTCTCCTCCATACCTCTAACTTTGAAGAATCTGGAGTTTGGTGACAAATTCCTGTTTTTCTTTCTCTTTCCTTATACAATCATATCAAGGGAAATACTACAAAATGTCTCATAAAGAGTTGGTGGGATGTCTATCAGTTTAAAAGGAAGAGAACTGTCCTCGCTGGTGATCAGAGAAACATCAAGATGTCAATAGCACAATAATAACAGTGTTTTGAAAATAAATCAAGTTATATTTTGTAGCTCTCTCCCTACCCTTGCTTTTTCACTATTTTATGAAACTTTGAAAGATCAGAACAAGGGACAAACCTGTGTGATTTGTTTTAAAACAAGTGGTTACAAGTAATCATTGCCAGACTAGTTAGAAACGCTTGTCCCACCCAAACCAGATAAAAGCTTCCCCGGCTTGAGGCGAAGACCTGGCTGGGCTTTCTCTCTTCTCCCTAAAGACACCAGAAAAACAAGAGAAAGCCTTGCCACTGAGGGCTAGGGGCTTTGCCTGGGCCCTGCTCGAGAACAGCCTGTGTGTCTGGTCTAAAGGCTGGTGACAACTAATTTAAATCAGGTCAAGCCCCCTTAATGCTGCAGAAGAAACAGCTCCTTGAGTTAATGGAAAAAACCACAACTCTTGCTACTCGTCCTTGGTGATGGAATTGTGAGTTCTGGAGTTTGAAATAGGTTTTTCTTTATGTGCTACATGAAGCAAATTATAAGAAAATATCATGCAGCATTTATTTTGGGGCTAAATGATAGGGCCTTCAGAGGTAAATTGGGGTCCATCCTTCTCATATTCGGAAGTTCCTTCAGAGGAGCTCTATGTGGAGCTTTATGTTTCAGGAAACTAACTTGGAGCATTGTTTTTCCCATCCAAGAGTTTTGTGTTCCAATAAATGTTCATTTGTTTTTCAAACAAGCATCCTTTGGCCACAATGCAACTCAGCATTTTAACGTTTTCGTGCAAGTATCTCTGTGGTTCAGTTTTGGATTTGATGTAAAAGGTGTACAGTCTACTCTTAATATCACCTCAGAAAAGCATCAGCAACTAAAAAGAGCCACTGTGCTGCAAGTGACAATCTACAAATAAGGGTATTGCAATGTTTGTCCAAAATGTCTGTTGGGAAGGTGAAATGAAATCTGAGGGCAGTTGCCCAGCTCAGTGGTCGGTAAGCACTGACTACATTTGCATAGGGACCTGCTAGGCCTGAGTCTCTCAATGCCTTGGGGACACCAACTGATCTTCATCAATGTAGCCTCATGCCAAGCGTATTGCGTCCATAACTATCAGCTGACTGGGTGAATGAATGTCTTCTCTGGGTCCTTGCTTTTTCTGTTGCATAAAAAGCAGACATGTTTGTGCTACTCTCACCTCAGAACTTACATTACTTTCTATCAAATTATCTTATGGCTCCTTGTTACATCTCAACGAGAAGTCATTTTTCTTATGGTTCTAGTCGTAGCTCTTCATACTTACAGAACATTAAGCACACATAGAACGTCACCTAGAGTGACAACTGACGTCACCCCGTCATAACGTGTGTCTCTGTCAGCTGTCAGAAGGTATTCAGAATAAACTAAAAGACACCATGAATGCCATTTAAGGGCCATAGCTAGGGAACTGCTGGTGACTTGTTAACATTAACGTATTCTCTTTGAAATGGAACACTGGTGACCTCTAGTGGCAAAATTGATTCAAATAATTTTTCTAATTTGTGGAAGTAAGATACCAATCCTAACATGAGTGATGATTTTAAGAGGCATGTGAAAATTCCAGTGCAAAGATTAGGGGCATCTAGCAAAACATCACTACTACCTTTTGCAGTTTCAGTGACACATGTGAAAATCTGTCTTGGAAAAATAAAATAGAGAAAGTGGCAAATTTAGTTACAGGACACACAGGCTCAGGGGGTGGGGAGCGAGGGAGATAAGACTTAAACTGTAAATCTCAACACTGTCATATATTATTTGTTTTAATTTTATTTTTATTTTGAAAAAAAATCTCAACTGCCCAAAATTTGCGTGTATGCCAAGAAGGATTCTTTTTTTTCCTGAATAATTTGAGAGTAAGTTGCCAAACCAATGCCCCATCACCCTGGATTCTTCACTGCGTATTTCCTACAAACAAGGACTTTCTCCTTCGCAATCACAATACAGCCAGCAAAATCAGGGCAGTGACAGGCATACGTGGCTCTCACCTGACCTTCAGAGCGCGTGTAAGTTTCACCAGTCACCTGGACAGCGTCCACGACAGAGAAGGCATCCGGCTCGGAACCATGCATTGCTGTGGCCCCCTTTGGTCTGGAACAATTCCTCAATCCTTACTTGACTTGTACGACCTTGATGCTTTTAAAGATTATTTTGTAAACTGTTTCTTCATATTAGCAAGTTGACAAGACCGTCACAGAAGTTATGCTGTGTTCTCCTCATGGCACCCTATCAGTGGTACGAAATTCCTATTTATCCCTTCAAAGTGGGGTTAACTTTGATGGCTTGATTATGGGGGTGCCTTACCCCTTTTCCTTTTCATAATTAGCAAGTATTTGGGCGGGAGATATTTTGAGACTGTGTAAATATTCTATTTCATATTCAACTATTTGTTTGTTTCAGAATAGACTCATGGTTTTCTAATTTATTGTGTGGTTATAATCCTCAGTATATCCTTAGAGAAAGAGAAGAGGAAGAGCTACATAATATCTTGAAATATTTTCTATATAGTATTTTATTTTATTATTTTTTTAAATTCATTTTTATTGTTAGATTTATTGGGGTGACATCTGTTAGCAAGGATTACATAGGTTTCAGGCATACAACTCTACAGTGCATTGTCAACTTGTTGTATAATAAGTTCACCACCTAATGTGACTTCTCTTTCCATTGCCTTATATTTAGCTTCCCCCCCTCCTCTCCCACCCCCTCCCCTTTCTCCCCTCCCTAACCCACTCGTCCCCAAATAAACATTAAACTATTGATTGTGTCCATGGGTTATTTGTTTGTTCATTTCTTTTTTTCTTTGCTTTCTCTATATAGTATTTTAATCAAGTGTGTAGATACTCTATGTCTACTGCTGTGAGTTATTAAAATTCTCACTTATGCCAACTTCAGTTCCTCTTCTCTTGTAAATTAGTCTCCAAAGAGCAAGACAGGGAAGGATGACCAACAAGGAAAAACATTCCTTTATTCATTCAAATATTTAACCAATATTTAATGAGTGCCTACTATGTTTCAGGCCCTTGATTCAGGCTGTAACTCCAGTGTGTCTGCTTTGAGCTGTAAGCTGGGCCCCGCAGGCACCAAATGGCCCCTGGATGGAAGGCTGGTATAGATGGCCCTCCTCAGAAGATGGGATGTTTATAAGTCAAACCTGGTTTTTTCACATAGATCTCAAATTCAGGTCTCCCATTAGCGTTATGATCTTAACTTCTACATATCAAATATGCCCTGTTGACAAAACGGTAACACCGAACAGAGCTGTCCTTGTCATTTCTATACTATTTCTTATAACCCTTCCTCCTCCATTTGTTTAAAGTAAAACACCATCCCATCTGGTCTCATTTTCAGCATTCTTATTAATAGAGCTAGATCCATAGTAGCACCTTTAACTAGTTGGACCTGGTGCCTTCTCTTTTTCTCCCTTTTCCCTCGTTCCCTCCACCTGTCTTTTTTATCCACTCGGTTTCTTTACCTCGTCTTTTAGCCTCTCTTGACTGCCTTCCATGGCCTGTTTCTCCCTTCTGTGCCCCACTCTCTCCTCCTGCCACCATCTCCATCTCACATCTGTGTTGTCCCAGGTCCTCTTTTCTTCTCTTCATCCTGGTCTCCTGGCCTGACCTTGGCCCTTTTTGCTCCTCTGCTCCAACTACGGACTCCTCTCCCTGTTGTCTTAAAGGCTTGGAGATAAAGCGATACCTCACTCACCCGAGTTGAATAATTTTCTTTTGAAGAGTTTTAGGCTTATTCATTTAAGTACATGGAAAGGAAGTGTTTGGCTTAGATAAATTTAGATTTAAGTGCTTATAATGTGCATATTACTGGCTAGTTAATGCTACTAAGTCTTATGAACTGTTCATATACAAACTATTGCTGTATGTGGACTAAGGTTGGTATTTCCTTTGCTTATTATTCATTTATGGAGGTAGCATTGAAGTGGAATATTTACACAGTCTCAAAATATCTCCCGCCCAAATACTTGCTAATTATGAAAAGGAAAAGGGGTAAGGCACCCCCATAATCAAGCCATCAAAGTTAACCCCACTTTGAAGGGATAAATAGGAATTTCGTACCACTGATAGGGTGCCATGAGGAGAACACAGCATAACTTCTGTGACGGTCTTGTCAACTTGCTAATATGAAGAAACAGTTTACAAAATAATCTTTAAAAGCATCAAGGTCGTACAAGTCAAGTAAGGATTGAGGAATTGTTCCAGACCAAAGGGGGCCACAGCAATGCATGGTTCCGAGCCGGATGCCTTCTCTGTCGTGGACGCTGTCCAGGTGACTGGTGAAACTTACACGCACTCTGAAGGTCAGGTGAGAGCCACGTATGCCTGTCACTGCCCTGATTTTGCTGGCTGTATTGTGATTGCGAAGGAGAAAGTCCTTGTTTGTAGGAAATACGCAGTGAAGAATCCAGGGTGATGGGGCATTGGTTTGGCAACTTACTCTCAAATTATTCAGGAAAAAAAAAAGAATCCTTCTTGGCATACATGAACATTTTTAGTAGTTGAGATTTTTTTCAAATAAAATGAAAAGTAACACCAATAAGGTATGACTGTGCTGAAGGGTGACATTTACAATTTAAGTCTTATCTCTCTTGCTCCCCACCCTCTGAGCCTGTGTGTCCTGTAACTAAATTTGCCACTTTCTACCTCATATTTTTCCAAGACACAACTTTCCACATGCGTCACTGAAGCTGCAAAAGGCAGTAGTGATGTTTTGCTAGATGACCCTAGTCTTGGCACTGGAATTATCACATGCCTCTCAAAATCAGTACTCATGGTAGGATTAACATCTTACTTCCACATATTAGAAAAACTCTAATGTTAATCTTATTTTTTAAGAAAAAAATGATTGCATACATATAAGATGAAAAAGTAATAACTTATACCCACACACTAATAAATACATTTTTCTGAGTTCTCTTCCTATCCTAGCCCATATACATAAATGACTTTCACATGGTTGTAATCACGTCATGGATACAGTTTCATATTCTCCCTTTCTTGTCTGAACATGTTTCAATATTGTCAGAGAGCCTCTGGGGCTCTTCTTGCCCTCTGATTCTGTGATTACATTTTTGAAACACTGACCTCATAACATGACCAGGGGACCATATTTCATTATTCAATACCTGCAATGCAGACACCTTAGTGCTTCTACCTAGTCAGTATAAGGCAGTTATGCTATCTCTCTAGTAATTTCTACCCTGATGCATAGTCATTTGACAAAGGCTTTGAAGTCATTCAGACCTGGGCTGGAATCCCAGCTCTGCTTTGTACAAGTTACTAAATCTTTCTGATCCTCAGTTTTCAGTCTGACAAACAGGGGTAATACCTATCACATGATACTTGTGAGATTAAATGAGATAATATATGTGAAGTTCTCAGCACAGTTCCTGGTATATAATAAGTTCTCAATAAATGTTTGTTGTTTCCATTATTCATATGAGAGATGCATGACTAATTAGTAAAATGTGGGGTTACTCCAAATATTCAATTTGGTGACTCTCTTAGTTGTGATGAGTGATGGGTTATTTTTTAGATAGTATCACGTATCCAAAGAGTTAATTAGGATTTCTAAAGAAACTGACTGGTTTTCTCATCATTATCAGAGTTGAGAACCTATAGGAAAACTAGAGTAACTGCTGATGAATCATCTTTCTTCAACACAGTTTCTTTCACTCCCCCCCCAAAAAAAAAATTTAAAATAAACCCCAAAATCAAAACCCTTAAAGACAAAATTATTAGAACATGAAGAACTATTACACACACAATTTTCTTTTAAGATTAGTTTGATTAGTTTTCTATGGATTTGATTTGAAAAGGTGATCAGTTAGCTATGAATTTGTGAATTTCCTTTCATAGTCAAATAATTACACAGTATGGAAAAAGTATAATATTCCAATTAACAAAATGGACCAATAAAGAAGTTACTATTTCTGTTAGTGAAAGACATTCTCCAAAACCTGTTCTTTAAGAAATTCCTTGACATATAGATTCTCTTTGGGCAACTATATGCAAGATGATCCCTAAATATTTCACAGAGAGGCATTGCCTGAGAAATTCAGTGTTTAGGAGCCAAGAGTCACTGTTAGTGGTGACTGAGTCTTTCAAATCACACATGAATTACATCTTATTGACAGAAATTCTGTTTTTACACTATTTTAAAGCAGAAGGGACAAGAATGCACTGTGTAAGCTGAGGAACATTTAATATCACAAAGCTCAAGCCATTTAAAATTTTCAAATAAAAAAGGATAAGAACCAGTGTTGAAAAAGTCTTCTAAATTTTTTTTTATAAACGAAGCTTTCTAAATAGTTATTGTGACCTTAGAAAAATGCACCAAGAATGAAAATGAAAGCAAAACAGTCACATGGGTGAACAACTAATAATAGTCTTTGTCTGCTGGGAAAAGTCCATAAAGATTCAGAGGGATCAGAAAGGAAAAATGTGTTTTAAAATGCAAGCTTTCCCCAACAGCTTTTCCTAATGTCGTGCTACCATGCGTGTGCACAACCCAGTCCTCTGAACCGACGTCACTGGGCTGGCAATGAAAGTTGTTGAGGGGAAACAAGGGAACCCTGACTGAATAGGAGGAAGTCGGTGAGGGCTCGGAGGAGGCAGCCTTTGGCTGTGTGCGTCCTTGGAAGGCTGGTGGAGGGGAGGCCCAGGTCATTCCAACAGAAAAGTGGCAAGGGAGACAGTGTTCTCCAGGACCATGTGTGTCGCCGCCACCGAATCCCTTCCATTTCCCGTGTGAGGACTGGAAATGAACGCTCAAGGATCTGGGAAAGCAGACATGTCCTTCTTGGGGGGGGGGGGGGGCTATGGGTCTGTGATGGAGCACATAGGATCTCCAGTAGGTCGCTCACAGCGTTTGGATCATCTAACCTTTTTGTTCCTAGACCCCAGAGCAATGAGGAGCACAGCTGACGCTGGTTCATCCCATGTGTCCTGTGCTGTTAGAGTTGTCCTCCTCCCCCCTCCACTCCAGATTCTCTCTGAAGGCTCAGAGGGAACCTTTCAAGGGTTCCTCAAGGGAACCCCCAGGGTTTCTAAGGAAACTGGGCTCTGACCATCCAATTCCGAACAAGTCAGGCCGGCAGGTGGCCTGTGCAGGGAGGTGTGTCCGAAGCTCACCCAGTCCATGGGGGCCTCCATGAAAGGAAGACCCCCGTGGGCATGGTCGGCTCCTCCTCGGCTCAGGAGCTCCGGGAAATAAAATTCACCCCTGACTTTTTGGATCTCCTCTTGACTTTTCTCTAGAAAAAGAAATGAGCACAATGATAAAGATTTCATATTGATTTAACATAGAAAATTCTTACGCCCTCCCCCCCCCCCTTTTTTTGTTTTCGGTTAATGTAAGGAAGAAGACAAAGCACGTTGCTGATACAGGACACCTAATAGCTGGCTTGCCCTTCAACGGAAGAGTCAAAATATTAGTATTTGATGAGAAAGTGAGAGAACACTGGGGGTGACTGAAAGCATTTCGTTACTGCCCTGACGCTCCCTTTCTTACGCTTGTTTCTGAAAATGAGTTTTTGCATTACGCCAGGTCATTTACTTGGGGTCAGTGGGTTCCCCCCCATTGAAGGCATTTGTTCACAGAAAGAGCACTTACACTTTGTAGCAATGCACTGTCGAGCCCAGGGCCGCCCGCGCAGGCGCCCTGAGGAGCGGAGTCTATCCCTCCCGAATGGGGTGTGCTAAGCCTCTGAGACACCGGCGGGGCCCAGGGAGGCCCGCCCGATGGACCTGCACCTGCAGGGACAGCTGGTCCACTCAGCCTGCGCCACCGTCTGTGCTACGCACGCGGGTCCCACGCGCCAGTTCGGATTCGCTGAAACTTTCCGCCGTGGCTGGTGCAGGGCAGGCGCTTGGCTAATTCCACTGAAGAAGAAATCGCTGCCATCCTCGAGGCGATCTTTTCTGACATCCCTGAGGATGTTTGAATAATCTTTTAAGTTAATATTCCTGGCCACGCCCGCTGCTCCTGCGTCACCCCTGCGTACGCAGTTGGACGCCCCCACTCGGGGACGCGCACCTGCCCGGCGTCCTCCCAAGAGGCGCAGAGTAACGGGCAAAGCCCGGACCGCGCTGCAGCGGAAACGCTGGCCCCATTCGCCACCAGAAGGGGTGGGCCCACTCGCTTTCCACGGACAGGACTCCTGCCAGGGCTCCTGTGTCCCCCAGCTGGATCCCACAAGCCTGTTTCCTTCCGCAGTCCGTACTGTAATGAAGGGGGAGGCGCAAAGGAGCACCGACCCTGAGACGTTCCAGGCCGCGGCCTGGCCGGGAGGGCATCGATGGGGAGGAGCGGAGGCCCAGGCCGACGGGGAGAGAGGAGCGTGGTTTTCATGAGAACAGTCACGCCCCTGTGAAGGCGTTGCTTCGCCTCCCCCTCCCCCTCCTCCCACAAGCCCCGTCATCGGGAGAGCCGCGTCCGCAGGACATTGTCGCCACCGTGACAACCAGCGTGAACACCTCCTGGAGCCTTTAAAGGAACTTCTGTGTGAGCTCCTAGAAGCGGGCAGAGGACGCACTAAAATGTCCTGACCACTTCCTGTACTCCAAGCTAGTACAGGAAGCTTCTTTTGTCATTTCATGTGATGTTCACAACCATCCTGAGACATATTCTCAGATCCTTTTGCAACTCAGGCTGAAGGAGGTTAAGCACCTTGCTCTACGTCTAACCGGTTCAAATTGAGGCATTGCCTACGCCAGCGTGCAAGCCCTGCTGCCACACACCCTGGAAGCCGTTCTTCAGTAGCCGGGTCCTGTCCACTGCCCGTGTGTGATAACTGTTTTCTGAAAGCATTACTAAGCTGAACAGGAAGTGGAGATACCAAAGGAACTCTAAAAGGTAGAAATAACTGACTCTAGGAGTCATTTCTCAGCTAGGGAATAGCCTACCTAACTGGCCCTCACCCCAATATACACAGAAATTCAATCAGAATTGCCTGGCAAAAGTGTATTGAGTGTCTGTTATTTGCCAGACACTGTGCTAGGTGCTGGAAGCAACAGATATTTTAAAACTCAGGCTCTGTCCTATAGCAGCTCCCAGTCTGCTGGGTAGGAAACAGCTACATCAAGCATAATGTGCTATGAAAAAATATAGGTAGAGATAAGCTTGGGGTTTTCAGGAAGGAGAATGGAAACCAGGAAGGTCAAGGAAGGCTTCCTGGAAGAGATGATGACTGAGTAAGTTCTTAAAGTGTGAGTAGGTATTGGCCAGGCAAGAGGAGGGTATTACTCCGGGCAGAGAGCGCAGCATGAACAAAGTCATAGGCATGAAATAGCATGTGCATGGGTCATTAAGCATGGCAGGACATGGCACTGGAGAGCTAGGTAGAGGGAGACTTAAATAATTGCCTAGTGTCCTGGACTTCACCCAGCAGGGGTGAGAGGCATCAGTTTTTCTCTGCAGAGAGACGGAATGATATGGTCAGTGTGGAGAGGAGATTGGAAATGATAAGAATTGAAGTAGGAAGATGGTTGGGAGGCTGATTTTGTGGTTTGTGGGGGATAATGAGGGCCTTCATCAGGGAAGTGGTGGTGGGGAGAGAGAAAGCCAGATTTAGTTGAGAAACATTTTTCAAGGTCAAGTCAACCGAAATCAGTGATTATTTCTGGATCTCTTGAAAATTCTGCTTATTTGCATTTCCATTCTTCCATGGCAACTGTCAGCTAGAAGTGGGAAGCAGTTCTGCTCTCTGAGGGTTGGGGTTGGGGGCGGGGCACACTCTCCAGGGATCCTCAGTCCTCACCTGGCTGGACCCCTTGCCCAGAGGCTCAGTACTGGTTGCGATTGTTCCGTTGCCATTCTTAAAGTAAAGTTAAGAGAAAAGCAAACTTCCTGGCTCCCTTATCTCAATCAAAAGTAGAAAAGGAAATCTAGTGCAAAAGACTAGATGTTTCAAGGAAAAGGGTCTGGTTGTGAGAAATGAAAGAAGTTCCTGTGTATTTTATATGCAAACAAAGCATGTCCTTGTTGAAAGAATTAAACTTGAGACACCATACTGAAATAAACCATACTAACAGCAATTTCTGCTATGTTTAAAAGATGTGTGCTGACTTTCCATTCGCTTGTATCTTCTTTCATTTCTTTCATCAACGTTTTTTAGTTTTTAAGGTATAAGTCTTTAATATTGCTAAAAATGTCCATACTACTTAAAGCAGTCTACAAATTCAGTGCAATCCCTATCAAAATCCCAATGGTATTTTTTACAGAAATAGAAAACAATTCTAAAGTTCATATGAAACAACAAAAGACTCCAGGTAGTCAAAATAACCTGAGGGGCAAATAAATAAATAAAAAAATGTAAATAAACAAGGAACAAAGTTAGAGGCAATTACTCTTCCCCATTTCAGTGCAATAAAAGTACCTGTGAAAGCTAGAGTAATGAAAACAGTGTGGTACTGGCGTAAGGACGGACACAGACATCAGTGGAACAAAATAGCCCAGAAAGAAATCCTCACGTATATAGTCAACTGGTCTTCAACAAGGGGGGCCAAGAGTATGCAATGGGGGAAGGATAGTCTCTTCAGTAAACAGTGTTGGGAAAACTGACTATCCACACGAAAAGGGGTGAAATTGGATCTTTATCTTACACCATACACAAAAACACAAGTCAAAGTGAATTAAAGACTTAAATGTAAGACCAGAAGCCATAAAACTCCTAGAAGAAAATACAAGGAAAAGCTTCATGACGTTGGTGTTGCCAATAATTTCATGGATATGACACCCAGAGCGCAAGCTACGACACAGCTTTCCTGCGTCTTTGTTTCCTTCCTTCGCTGCCTCCTGCAACTCTGTCATGTTCTAAAACACCTTGGCGACAGCACGTGAAGGCCAACTGTGTTCACTGCTTGTACCTTTCCTTCTGACAAAGGCTGGAAATGCTCCTCTTTGATTTCCAGAGCCCCCAGCGTGTTTACGCGGTGCCGGACGGGAGGCTTAGCTCTGCCCGGCCGGCAGTTGGTGCTCGTTGTCCGCCCGCGCTTTGGAGAGAGGCTTTCTGAATCTGAGCGATTAGGGAGAAAGTGGAGAAGCGTGGCTGCATGAGATGTTAAATATTCATGCCCTGCTCTCTGTTAATCAAAATCAGTAATCCCGTGGCTTAGCTGCGGTCTTGCTGGCTTCTTACTGGGATCGTGCTAAAGGAAGTTGGATACAAAACAACGCCAACAACAACAACAACAACAACACGCCCCACGACGTGGGTGCTTAGAGGTTTGAAGTGTTTCCAGTTAACATCGTGCAGCTCAGCACTGTTACTCTCTCCAGGACAGGAATCCTTCTGTCAGCGTTTTCGAACCACTGCCTCCCTTTTTCCCCTTCTCTCATGCAGCATTCAGTGAACTTTGTCCTTGCTTAAAAACCACACAGTTTTCTTGAAGAATTCTTAAAACAAGTTGCATCCTATTCTTGTTCACTTTTCAGAAATGATACAACTATTTCTTCTCTATTTTAAAAATAGAGAAGAAGTTGACTCTAATCGAACAAAAAATCACAGATGGTTTTAGTAACAACTTCGAGGTCGTATTTCCTGAGTTTTTAGGAAATGAACATTTTATATTTTTACTTGTTGATTTTTTTTTTTAAGTACATGTAATACAACTACAGGAACTTGATTTAAAAAGGAAAAGAAAAATAGTTCTTAAATAAAAACTTTTTGTCTTATTTTTGCAGCTATATTTTTTCACATTTTCTACAATGAGCATGTTTTACCATTATAAGAAACATGATAAAAGTTATCATTTAAACAACCACTGAGCAGTTGCTGATTTTTATGTCATCAGGCTCTCCCTTACCTGTGTCATCTGTGAGAGAAATGGTGGTGAAGGAGCTGTCCTCCTCGTCCTCTTGGCTGGCCCCGTCCATCTTGTTCACCCTTCAGCTCTGTCAGGAAAATGAGGGCAGGAAAAACGACAGTTGTCCCATGTGATCGCCCTTGTTAAATCATTAATAAAGGAGCATCCAAGCAGGTGCTACCTGATCCTTGCCCTAGCCACCCTCTTCCTGCTTCCTGCCTGAGAAGTCCTCACCTGAGTGTTGTGTTCTTAACCGGAAATGCTTAAGAGACCCAAGTGAAAGAGCCACAAGCCTTCACCGACAGCTGCTGAGCTGGCACTAATGCCGTACCCTGGCTACATGCCAAACCTCGCCTTCCATCCAGTGACAAGTTTCTTGAGCTGAAATTTCCAAGAACATTACCAGAAAAGCAAGGTTGGGGGTAGAAATTGAGTTTGATGTGATCAGCCTATCTTTTAGACCCTACAATAAATAAACTTCTCAAAGATTTTGGCCAGTCATCTAGCCACATGACGTGATTACGGAGCCTCCATTTTCCTGTCGTATACGAGGATGGGTCTTGGGTCAGGATTAAAAGTGAGCAGCGTGCTTGATAAATGTCAGCCACAATAATGACCATAGATGAAGATGCACATATAAGGAAATTAGATTCTCTATGTACTGAGCTCATCATTGTCCCCTCATATTACCCTGTGACAGTTCATTAAAATAACAAGCCCTCCCTTCTCTATTTCTGGAGGAGCCCAGGGGGAAGGATGTTGGCCTTGCCAGCCTTTAGGGCAGGGGCTGTGTTCTCTTACAACTCTTTTTCTTGGTCCCCTAGTCCATATTTACATGTTAATACATGGACAAACCCAAAACTGTTTGAAAATCTCATGCCATCACTCTTTTGGGGGAAAAGAAATTAGCCAAATTTGATGAAGAGTTTTAAGCAGATGCTAAAATTGAGTTACTACATACTATGTTCTGCCCTGTTCTCATCCAAGGTTTTGAGTCATTTTGTTTCGTTTTTATTCATTTGAGTTCACTGTCGCTATATCAAGCCAAATGGATATTAGCTGTTGGAAATTTTGAATGTTAAAAATTAAACTCACTAAAATAGAATTCCTCCCAATTTTCCAATTACATTCTATAAACTTTGAGTGCCTGCCTATTCTATGCATGCTGGGAACTTTGGAAGGTTCAAAGTAAGAAATAATTATTGCTGTTAACAAGCTTATGAAAAAGCTCAAAGGCAAAAGTCCTGGAAGTTTACAGAAGGGAAAGAGTATAGCTGGCAGGCAGGTCTTAAAGGGCTTAGAGAAGGTGACATTTGAGATGCATCATCAATGACAAGTGGGATTCAATGGGCATACGTGGCCAGGTGGCTAGTGCTTTCTCAGTGAAGGGGCATGGGCAGAGGCTCAGAGTCGGGAAAGCAGTAGGCACATTTAGGGACCAAGAGTGGAAGATGCACATGTATGAGGTAGGAAATACGGTGGACTAGAGTCGGCAGAAGTAACACTGGATGCTGTACGTGAATGTCTCGCAAAGATGGACTGCAATCTGAACATTTCACCTACAACCTCACCTATGTGATATTGTTATGTTACAGAATTATGTGCTTATGATCTTGTAATAAAAGATTTGGTATAGATTACCAGCTCATAAAAGGGGACGTTATTTGTGCCGGACCCCGTTTGTAGGTTAAGGCCATATCTAAGAGAGCTTTGAATGACAAACTGTTATTCCATGTTCTCTAGGAATCAGACACTAAAATGGGATTAGAAAAGTGAGAGAAAACAGGGAGGAGCCAGGACAGGCTGTGAGAACCATCAGACCATGATACAAGACTGACCAGGAGCAAAGACCCAGCAGGATGGAAGGTCTAGCTTGTCCTTCAAACTGAGGAAGTTTCAGCAAGGTTGCCAAAGGGTACTTGAGCCAAAGTTGACCATAAGAACAGTCCTGTGTCTACCAGGAATGGCCTCCCTTAGCACTTCTGCAACAAGTGCTGGGTGGGAGTATCTGGTAGGAAGTGAGGCCTGACAATGGGGCAGTGAATTTCAAAGCACAGCGACTGGGGTCCTTGGTCAGTTGTATTTCCTGTAATTGGAGGTCTACAAGGCATATAATCATGGCCACCACATGGGGTATTTTTCTAGCAATCATAGAAATATCTCTCTTGCCTAATCCATTCTCTTTCAGTCCTAGAAATAATAGCACACATTTAAGAAATGCGTACTGTATTCTAGGCAACAATCCCATGAGGTAGGCACTAATATTCTCATTTAAAATATGAGAGCTGAGGCATAGAGAGAAATTAAATAAAAGATAAGCAGCTAAGTAAGCGGTAGAACTTACTAAGGGATTAGAACCCAGCCCCTCTGGATCCAGGGTCTGTACTCATTAACCATTATATTAACTACTCCTATTGGTTGACAGAATTAATAGAAATGGAGAAAGAATTTAGAAACCAAAGGGTGCCTTTGGTTTAAACTGTATATTTGGGTTTTATTTTTATTACTCATGGCCAATTATACTTTTTATTAGGATTAGCCTAGGCATTTGACTCTTTGCCTTCTTTCTGATGGCCTTCAAGGACATTTCTCAGTAAGTATCTATCCTAATGGACAGGGGAAAAAGAGAGATAAAACTCAAGTCAATCAGCATTGCTACCACCTGCATAGTCTTTGGGCAAGAGTTATGATGGAGAAAGATGTTCACTTTTAACTGGAACGGAGAATTATCTGTGGTTTTAAACTATCCATGGTGAATATTTACCTCCATGCTTTCTTCTAATAGTTTTATTGTTTTAGCTCATAGTTAAGTTGTTGACTCATTTTGAGGTAATTTTTGTATATTAGAGTGAGGTAGGGCTGCGGCTTCATTCTTTTGCATTTGGATATCCAGTTGTCCCAACACCATTTGTTGAAGAGAAAATTATTTCCTTCATTGAATGATCTTGGCATCCTTGTCAAAAATCAATTGGCCGTAGATGTTGGGTTTCTTTCTGGAATCAGTTCTATTCGCTTGGTCTGTATGTCTGTCCTTATGCCAGTATCACACTGTTTTGATTACTATAGCTTGTGGTAACTTTTGAAATCAGGAAGTGTGAGAACTCCAACTTCGTTGTTCTTTTCTAAATAATGTTTTGACTATTTGGGGTCCCTTGCAATTCTATATAAATTTGAGAATTGGCATAAATTGGCAGTGGATTCTTAGATTCGACATCCAAAGCATGAGCAACAACAGAAAAAAATAGATAAATTGTACTTTATAAAAATTAAAATAATTTGTGCATTAAAGGACGTTATCAAGAATGAGAAAGGGCAATGTACAGAATGGGAGAAAATATTTGCAAATTGCATATCTGATAAGGCTTTAATATCCATAATATGTTTTCAAAATATCAGTATCACTAATGATGCACATTGGAAGCCAGTGTATGCTGTGGGCTTCCTCAGAGCCTTTTCCAATCAATAACCCAGAAACCTCTCTACGGGCTCTTAGTACCAATCATGGCATCTGAAATGTATGCAATCAGTAGATTCCTGGAGAGAAACTAGCATCTCTAAAGAAGGTGGTAAGCATTCCTCTGCTGTATAAAAGCTTCTCTTTCTTCCGGAGTAATTTCACATGAAAATATTTGACAAATTTGTGCAAATTGGATTAATTCAGCCCATTAGCTGCAAAGGGGGCTGTTCAGAGCTTTATTTTTTCATTATATGTAGCTAATAACAATAGCTAGTGTTTATGAGTGATCATTCTATGCTCAGCCCTATTCTAAGTGTTGTAGCTCTAAGCATCTCAGTATTCCTCACCAAAACCCTATAAGGAAACAGAAATATGTGGACAAAATAGTTTGCCCAATACCTATAGACAGGTAGTGGCAGATCCAGGTTTCATATCCAGGCCTGAAACTCACCTTCCAACCACCCTGGTGTGTGACCTCTATAATACACCAGCATTAAATATGTAATCTAATCAATAATGTATTTTTACTTCTATGTGTGCATTTTAAAGGTTAACATCAAACAGTAAAACATGTAAGAAAGGAAATACGAAATTTTAGATTGTGTTCTTCTTTAGGCTACTAACCACACTAGCTAGTAGTGTGGTTTTTGAAGTAAAATTTTTTTTCTTCATTACACCATTTTACATGAATTTATCTTTTGGTTTACACAAGTATATTTAAATTATATGTCATTTAAATCATTCGATTTCAGTAAATATACTTTAATAGTATATTTACTATTGTATATTTTTATTTACTATTGTATAGTATATTTACTAACAGCTCACGTCAAGAAATCTCTACATAAACAATTAGCTTTGGCAATAGGGTGATCAACAGAAACACAATTCTTGACTTCACTGATGGATATTCCTTCATTGGACATCAGCTTGAATTAGTGAACCATGACATTCATAATAGGAGGTAGGAAGTAAGGCAGAATATAGGTTCAGGCCTGTCCCTGCACAGAGCTGCCCAGGAGGGGGAAGGGAGGCCTGCGATCTATCCCATGCTATACACCCCAAGCCATGCCCCAGAGCTGACTGACAGCTATGCCTTTTTCTAATTTGCATACGTGCTAGTGGTGTCCCTACATCAGTGCAATGGAAATGATTTTCTTCATCTCCAAGAGGCACAATCTGTATTTATCAATTATTATATTAGGGAGAAAAATTGCCAGCACTTACCTCTCCACCGGGAAATTCTCGCTAAATCTGTAAAGTGGTTTTCAAAGATGAGCTATCTTAATTTTTGTGTCCATATCTTTACTGTAGCCAGTGGGTCCCAACCTTTTTCTACTTTGTACCCCTTTTAAACCCATTTCTATAAATTGTACCCTTTGTTTTTAAAACAGCTGTTTTTAAATACTGACAATTTTGTTCAGTGCCTACCTTAATGTAAAATAGTGGAAATGAGGTAATAAGTTAGGAAAGAAAAATTATTGTTCTATAACTAACGTTTTGCACTTCTTTACTTGCTTTTTCACCATTACTGATTATTTTTTGTGTACCCCTGAACGGCCCAGCACGTAACCCCAGGGGTACGCCTACCACCGCTTGGGAACTGATGCTCTAGACATTTATTAGTGTTGATGCCTCCAAAGTCAGTTGCCTCTTATTACTGAAGCATGTCTGCTGTTGTAGAGAATAATAAAGCCATGAATTCAATCTGACTTTGCTACATATTTCATATGTCCTCCTAGGAATCAAGAAAATGGACACCTGGTCGGTGGGAAGTCCGCAGTTCCCGTCTGAAAGCCTTGACTGGTGGCCGGCGAAGGTCAGTCTATTCCTGTCGTTCTGGCTGTGCAGGCTCCCTCTGGTGGATAGATTACGCGAACATTAATTTTGGGTGCTCTTGGAACAAAACGCTCCAGCGTTTCGAAGCCCTGAGGCCTTCGCCTATTCAGGGTGGGTAGCAGGAGATTTCCTGTGATGCCTTTGGGAGCAGTAGGTTGGATGGTTCCAGCGACAGGAGTGTGGAGGTAGCAGTGGTGATCTTGTAAACACGCGTCCGACTGAATTGCTATTGATGGGCAAAGGGCTTTTTTGTTGTTGTTTTGTTTTGAGCTATAGTGTTTCAAAGTGTGCCAATTGTAAGTTATAGATATGTGCTGTGTGTGTGTGTGTGTGTGTGTGTGTGTGTATCTTCAAAACCCGGATCAAACTCTCATTTCCGGCACCTTAGGTAAGGCATTTTAAAAACTGGTTTGCTTATTAACTAAATTCAGGTCTATTTTGCAACAGAGAAAATAACCCCTTGTTACAGAATGGCCACCAGCAGTCCACCCAAAGTCACTATGAGGAATGATTGGTTTATTGCACTGAGATGAAAATTTGTTGGGTACAGAGGGTGACTGTAAGGTGGCACACCAATATTAACTTCCCTCCGCTCCGAAGTGAAAAATGACTCATTTTTGCCCCTTTGCTTGGTTGCAATCTCTTTGCTCTCTCTTGAACAATTTTCCAATTCTCTTCCCTCTCTTCAGTTCAAAATGCCTTGATTGAGTGGTGTGTGCTCTGCACTGTGGGTACAGAGGGGAAACTCATAGACCAGCTGAGTTTAAAGCAAAAAGAGGAAATGGGTGATTCCAACCCAAGGTGTTAAGTGACAATAATAGCAGCTACCATTTACAGAGCATGTCCTAGTATGTCTGTTAGGGCGTTCCCTGCAACTCCTCCTCTGACCCTCCTCACTATTACCTTACTTTACTGGTAAGGAAATGAGAGCACAGAGACACTTGCGATTTGTCCAAGGACAAAATAGCTGGTGAAGGTGGCTGCCAGGGTTTGGCTCCGCCCACCTGTGTATCCACGTCCTTGTTTCTCAAGTGTGAGGCACTGTGGGCACGAAGGGAGTGGGGAGGTAGTTGACAGTCTCGTCTATTGAGCTGCACAGGCAGCAGTGATGCTCAGCACTACAGAAGGATGTGCGAGACAGCATCTTTTTCTGACACAGCTCTGGTCCAGCCCCCAACTTGCTATCTTAACAGACTCCAGCGAAAAGTAAAAACGGCTGCACCATTGAAATATAGCAAGAATTACTCCAGAATGAACACTTGTCTATTCATTGTTATGGCACACGTTTCTCCGCATCACAGGTCATCCACAGAATCAAGTGTCGAACAACGCATTAACATTTTTCTATTTAAATTAATGAGTTATGGGTGCTGCCCATCTATTAGTGATTTTTTTTTTTCAGTCTTGAAAACACAGCAGAAAGCATTACTATAACCTTAGGGAGTTCCATGTAGTTCAAAACAGATCAGTGTCGTAGTACAAGATTCTGAAATTCCCCCCTGAGGGTGGTGTTTGCATCTTCCGCTTGTCAGAATTTTCTGAAGCAGGCAAAGGCTGGGGACAAATATAGCAAAGCCCCCTCTCAGAATCACCAGTATTTCCCCCTCCAACACAGGTAAATTGGGATTATCTGCAGCACTGTGTCTTCACCCCAGGCTTCTCAGAGGACAAGGACCAAGTTTAACTTAAATTTTATTTCTCACAGGTTAGGTGGTGATGGCAATAGAATTTCTATAACAGGGTCTAGTAGTAGTTGCAACGGTGTTAATGTGGGACGTGATTCCCATCCTCTTCAGTCCATCTTATGTGACACCACGGTTTGCTCTGCAAACAATGGTTGTGCAATTGTTTGAAGAGAAAATAATGGCAGGAGCTTAGTCCCAACAGTCGTCAGGCCTGCCCACCTCAAAAGACCTAACCATGTCTGAGCAGTGATTGGGCCTCACTAATTTAATGTTATTAGATGGAGCTTTATTGGGGGTTATAGTTTTCTTTCTAATTATTAATTTTGTTATGGTTTCAAAGCTGTAAAGAATTGTCAGCATAAAAAAGCACGTATGTTGTATGTTTATACATACTCTGGAAAGATGATGATAAAGAGACCACATTATGAGTTGACAACCAGTAGGAAGTTTTCGTCCTTAAAAGGGGGATCTGGATATTACTCACGTTTGAGAAGCACTGACTGTAACCCTGGGGCCTACAGAGGGAGACAGACCCAGGGCTCCGTCCCTCTTTGGGAGCTCACGTTAACGCAGCGTTCATCTCTCACAGGGGCAGAGGGACAGTTTTACACTGACATTTTTGAAGTTGTGGTATTACATGTATTGATGTCTGTTTTCTCTACTCTGGTGGACTTTCAAACTTGCTACTTAGCCAATACTTTTATTCTGAATTTCCTTTTGGGATCTCCCTGACATCCTGATGAATTATTTTTCAATCTGTATACAATCAAGTTCATTCTGTGTAGTGCCCAGTTTTATGAAGTTTGACAAGTATGTAGGGTCAAGTATTCACCACCCCAGTGCCATATAGAACATTCTGGCACCCTAAAAATTACCCAGTGTAGCCTCTTTATAGAAAACCTCTCCCTTTCCCCACAAACCCTGGCAACCACTGACCTGTTTTCTATCCCTATGGATGTGCCTTTTCCATGATTTTATAAAGATGTAATTATACAATATGTAGCCTTTTCGATTTGACTTCTTCCACTTCTAGAATGCACTTCAGAATCATCCATGTTATTATGTGTGAATCAATAACACATTCATTTTTATTGCTGAATAATGGTCTATTGTACGAATATATCAAGTTCATTTATCCATTACCCAATTGAAGGGCATCTTGGTTGTTTCCAATTTGGGATGACTATGAATAAAATTGTTACTAACGTTCTTATATAAGTTGTTGTGTACACATAAATTTTCAACTTGTTTTCAGCTGAACTACCTAGGAGTGGGATTTCTGGGTCATGTTTTAAGTCTATATTTAACTTTATAAGAAATGACCAAACTGTCTTTCAGCAGGTTGTACTATTTCATGTGCTCAGCCTCAGTGAGTGAGAGTTCCTCTTCTACGTCCTCACCAGAATTGGGTGCTGTCAGGTTTTGTGATGATAGGATTTCTAATAACTGTGTAGCGCTATCTCATTATGGTTTTTCCTTTGCATTTTCCTGGTAACAAATGATATTGAACATCTTTTATGTGTTTATTTGCCAATGATATTTTCTTTGGTGAAATACCTGTTTAGATCTTTTGCCCATTTGAAAAATTGGGTTATTTCTTTTCTGGTTTTACGTTCTAAGGTGTCATCAACTCTAGTTACAAGTTTTTGTCAGATATGTGATTCGTAAATATCTTTTCCCAGACAGTGCCTTGTCTTTTCATTTTCCTTAACTATATCTTTGGCAGAGAAGAGATTGAAGTTTTAATAAATTCCAAGTCATTAATTTTTTCTTCTATGGATCAATGTGTTATCTAAAATCTCATGACCCAAACCAAGGCTGCATATTCTTTCTGCTATGTTTTCTTTTAGACATTTTATAGTTGTACATTTATATTTAGGTTTATGATCCATTTTGAGTCACTTTTATTTTTTAGGCTGTTAATATGGTGAATTGAACTGTTTGATTTTAAAAAATTTGAACCAGCCTTGAATTCCTGGGATCTGGGATAAATCCCAATTTATTTATGGTCATGTATTTATTTTATTTATTTAGTCATGTATTCATTTATTTATTTGTTTATGGTCATGTATTATCCTTTTAATAATATATATGTTAGATTCAGTTTGCTAATATTTTGTTGAGAATTCTTGCCTTTATATTTGTGAGATATCTTGGTCTATAATTTTCTTTTCTTTGCACTATGTGGTCTGGTTTGGGCCTGACATTAATGACAATTTCATAAAATGAATTGAGAAACATTTCTTTCTCTTCTATATTCTGGAAGATATTGTATATAATTGATGTTACTTCTTCCTTATACATTTGGTGGAATTCACTAGTGAAACCACCTGCATTTTATTTTTGGAAGTTTTCAAATGACAGTGTTACTTTCTTTGATAGATATAGGACTATTCAGGTTGAGTATTTCTTCTTGAGTAAGTTTGAGTGGTTTGGGCTTTTCGGGGAATTGGTCCATTCTCTCCAAGCTGATGAGCTTATGAGCGTAGAGTTGTTTGTAGTGTCCCCTTGTCGTGCTTTAATGATAGTCATGATGTTCCCTCTTTCAGTCCTGATATTGGTAAAATTGTTTCTTGCTCTTTTTCTTGATCAGGCTGACCAGAGGCTTATCAATTTTATGACTTAGTCAAAGGATCAGCTTTTGATTTAATTGATCAAATATATTATTTTTTTGTTTTCAATTTTATTGATTTCTGTTCTGTCCTATTTCCTTTCATTCAGCTTGATTTAGAATTAATTTACTCCCCTTTAATTTCTTAAGATGGAATAGTAGGTTTCCAAATTCAGGTCTTACTATAGCTCTTTTCTAATAAAACATTTAAAGCTATAAAGTTCCATGTAAAGATGCGTTGGCTGCTTCCTATGAATTTTTGATATGCTGTATTTTTATTTTCATTTAGTTCAAAATATTTTTCAAATTCTCTGAAAGCTTACTCTTTGACCCATTGCTTATTTAGATATGTGTTGCTTAATTTCCAAATATTGGGATATTTATCAGATAAACATCTTTCTATTACAATTTCTAGCTTAATTCCACATGGTTTGAGAATACACTTTGTGTATTTTTTTTATTCTTTGTTAAGGCTTTTTATGGCTAAGAATATTCCCTATGCACTTGAGAAGAATGTGAATTTTGCTGCTGTTGGGTTCAGTGCTCCATAAATGTAATGTCAAATGGGACAAGCTGGTTTATGGTGTTATTCTGGTCATCTATACCCTTACTGGTTTTTCTGCTCACTTGTTCTCTCAGTTTCTGAGAAGGGAGTGTTGAAATCTTCATCTAAAATTGTAGGTGTGTCTGGTTTGCCCGGTAAGGGCTACCAGTTTTTGCCTTATGTATTGTGAAGCTTGTGGTTGGGTGCGTATAAATGTAAGATTGTTACATTTTCTTGGAGAACTGACTTTTTTTCATAGCATAATATCCTCCTTATCGCTGGTAATATTTTCTGTTATGAAGTCTGCTTTGTCTAAAATTAATGTCAATACTTTTTTAGTGTATACATGAAATATCTTTCTCCATTCCTTTATTTTTCACCTAAGTAGGTCTTTTTTAAAGTGGGTTGCTCATATACTACATATATTTGAGTCTTTTTTTTTGTTTTGTCGATTCTGATTCTTTGTCTTTTATATTTAGACCATTCACATGAAAGATGTGGGTGAATTAAAGTCTACCATTTTAACTAGCTGCTTTTTATTTGTTTTACTTGTTATTTATTTCTTTATGCGTTCTCTTCTGCCTTCTTGAGGTTTCATTCAACATTTTAAAAATTTTTTTAATGGTTGCCCTGGAGTTTACAACATTTTTTAATCTGAAGCAACTTTCAAATATAGTCTTACACATGTGATTCAAGTAACATCATGCTCCCCATTCCTCCGTCCCTCTCATGTGCCATTGCTTCCACACACTTCACTTTTATATGTGCTGTGACCACATGATGCATTGTTAACATTGTTGCTTTACACTGATTTTTAGAGCAATTAAAAAAAGACAAAAATCATTTTATAAGCCGTTCATTTATGTCATTTCTGACCTCTTCACTTTTGGGTGTAGATCCACTGTTCTAGCGTATATCAGACTCTTCCACCTTGAAGAGCATCCTTAAACATTTCCTAAAGGGTAGATCTGCTTGTAGGTAGGTCCCTGCCTTTTTGTTTATCCGGGGAAGTCTTTATTGCTTCTATACTTTAGAAGGACATTTTTCTGGCTGTAGAGTTCTGGCCCCTCTTTTGGAACCTTGAAGGTGTCATTCAGTTCTACAGTTTCTCACAAGAAGTCTGCTGTAATTCTTACCCTTGTTTCTCTGTAGCTAATGTGTTTTCCCCTCTGGCTTCTTTCAAGGTTTTCTCTTTGTCTTTGGTATGTTTTGGTATTTCACTTTTTATTTTGTTTTGTTGTCTTATTTGTTTTGTTTTAGTTTTTTAATTCTTCTTGGTATTCTCTGAGCTTCTTGGATCTGTGGTTTGGTGTTTGTCACTAATTTAGACAATTCTCAACCATTATTTCTTGCATACTTCTTCTGTCCTTTTTTTCTCCTGATGTTCTAAATTATATATATATGTGTGTGTGTGTGTGTGTGTGTGTGTGTGTGTGTATTAGACTGTTCGATATTGTCCCACAGCAATTGGACACTTTGTTCATTTCTTTCCCACTCTCTTTATCTCCTTGTGTTTCATTTGAGTAACTTTTATTGACCTATATTCAACTTCATTGATTCTTTCCTTGACTGTGTCAAGTTTACTGTCCAAGATATTCGTCGTATCTGTAACTGAGTTTTGGATTTCTAACATTTCCATTTGATTCTCTTACTGTTTCTATTTCTCAACTGAAATGATCTAGAATCTGCGTTTGCATTTTGCCAACTTTTTCCATTAGACCCTTAAACATATTAATCGTAGTAATTTTAAATTCCCTGTCTGATAAGTCCGACATACGTCTGAATCTGGTTTTGAAGATTGCTTTGTCTTTCCAGACTATGTTTTCTGTTGCTTTGGTTTGGTTTTTATTTTTTGTTGTTAAAATCTGAACATACTTTTCTCTCCTAGCTGCAATCAGTTTCCACCAGTGCCCTCAGGGCACAGTTTGGCCCACTCCCTCTGTGCATCTAGACTTTGCTGGATAGGGGAAATAAAGGAGATGTATAAGGGTGACCTAGGCAGTGGCTGCAGTCTCCGTCCCCAGCTAGCATCTTATCAGACATTTTCTTAGGATGCTCTCTGATCTTCCTGTGAGCACCTGGTGTTTTCAGAAGAAAAACCTACAAGAGGGTGTGAAGCTTGCTATGTCTCTGCAGCCCCCTGGGACTTCACACTCTCGTGCTAGCCCACACTTGGCCTTTCGCAATCCTTTAAACATTTTTAGTTTAATCTTCTTACCAGCTTTTATGGGATTCAATAGCACCTGGTTTCAAGAAAGCAAAAGCTTCAATTCTGTTCCTCCCATAGGCCTTTGTCTTTCTCTTGGTTTTAAGTTCTTGTTTGCCTGTAATATTTGTTCTCTGGTAGGTTCAAGAAAAGGTGTTAATTTGAAGTTTATCCAGCTGTTTTTCTTTTTTTATTGTAAGTGTGGGAACAATGTTTTTGTCAGCTCTTAATTCTCTGACCTTTAACCACAACCACTATTTATGTTTTAAAATTTAAATTTCATCAGCATTAGCTTGATTTTGAAAGTTTTGGAGGACCTTTACAACAGTCCAAGAACATCTTTCTAGGTATATGAGGGCTGTTTGGAAAAAATCCAGCCATTGTCAATATACATGGCTGGATACTTCCCGGACAGCCCTTGTATTTGAACACAAGAACTGGGCATCACCAACAAAGAGGGTATAACAATATGTTTTGGGTCATTAATTTATACACACATATACATACATACATACATACACTCGTGTGTGTGTGTGTGTGTGTGTGTGTGTGTGTGTATTTTGTATGTTTCTCTTACTCAAACTTGGAACTGATTATGTGTTTCATTGTCTCATGGGAGGTATGTGTTAGGACAGAAAAAGGTAACTTCCAAGAGTTTCTGAGTTTTGTTTTCAGGAGCCTAAGCCCACAGTAGGACTTCAGGGGTTTGCAGAGAGAGTAGAGCATAAGGGTTTATAAGAAGAAGGAAAGAGGATAGCGAGGAAAAAGAGCCTTTCCCAGGCTGCAGGAAGGGTTCCTGCACCAGGACTGCACCCGTGAGGGAGGCTGTGGGACAGAGCAGGAGGGAGGCCGCAGGAGCCATAGGGGAAGAACTGCAGGCACCAGCCAGGGAGACAGCATGCCTAAGCCGCCTCACAAGAGATTCCCATCTTAGATGTCTCTTGGAAGCATAACATGCCACCAGTCCCGAAAAGCCCTTAGGACCAAAGGCAATGGGGATCTTAGTGGAACCCTATGGGACAGATGACAAATACCAGCATTCTCCACCTTCCCAGGTGCCTTCACACGGCAGAATACGCTGGACACCTGCTGTGACTTGGAGGGAGGGAAGGGAGGCCCCAAGCATGATGGAGATTATATTTTCTCATGAGCCTGGACAGATTGGGGCACGAAGTCCAAAAAAACAGATTTCTAGAAAATAGAGCTTTAATATTGCTTGCACACCTTAATTTGTGGGCTGAGAATCATACCTGCTACTGAAGGGTGTCATTCCCAGAGACCTAGTTATCATTCCGTTTTGGTGAAAATGTTTTGGACTGTAGTGACTCAAGATGATTTTTCCCACTTGGACACATCTGAGGGTTTCAGTGTGCTCCTCCTGGGGTGGGCTGGGTGGAGTGGTGCAGACAGCAGGGGAAGGGCACTTGGAATGACTCGTCCAGGTGATTCTGAAAATGATGCTCCCGTTGCCCACCCCCACCCCCCACTTCCCTGAGAACCCCTGTTTTCCTCTCCTGGTCTGCGTGCTGGGTTTTCAGTTGGGATGCTTTAAAATGATTACTGTTACTCTCATTACAGACAACTGAGGAGTAAGGGTATTTGTGAATCTGTAGCTAGGAGAGAAAAAATTTCTAGATTTCCACCTTGGGAGTGGTGTTGACTTGGGAAGCTGTCCTTCCTCTGACCGAGCCTCCCTCCGAGGTTGTAAGACGGAACCTGTGAAACACACACACCTGAGTGTCTGAGAGTCCATGTCCCTAGAGCGAGCAACTGAGAGAATGACCGCAGTTCTCTGTTCAGTTCTCCTCACTGAGGGCCTGGTGCTGGTGTATCGATGAGAGTCCCCGTCGTTACCTAGCAGAGATGTGTGGCTTTTGCAGTGTTTCTGCCCATGAGACCGCAACTGACTCGGAGTAAGCGCTCGTAGGACAACACATTTTGTATTGCATTTTCTAGGGTGTCTCTTCGATGCCATCGTGGAAGCACACAGTTAAAGAGCTGGTTGTGGGACTCAGAGTTTTATTTTTATAAATGTGTCACCACCTAGTAAGGTCACAGCAACCTGGTATCTTAAAGCTGCTGTGCATATTAAACCTACTTCTTTTATCTAATAAAATCATATTATAGTATTTCTCTCTCCCCCGGGGCAAAAGGCCTGAAGCCAGGGATTTCTTGGAAATCGAAGCAAAAAACCAGAACCAGGTGGAGACTTGTAAAAATCTAACTTGATATGTTTGAAATGCTCAGAGAGGGAGGCCATGCTTGGTGATTTATTGGAGCCCAGAAAACATGGTGGTCCCACCAGATAGCATGGATGTCACATGAGAGGGCCTCGTTGCTGCCCCAGGAGGCAGGACCTGGGTTCTGGGAATGGAAAATGTCCCCTCCAGAGACTGGGTGGTGTTTGTTTTTGAGAATTTGTTCCTATTACAGCACAGAGGTCAGGAGTTCAAGCTCTGGATTTAAAACTGAGTGTGAATCCCACTTAGTCCTGTGACTTCTGGTCAGTCACTAGAATATTTAAAAAGGGGATGAGCCACCACCTATCTCAGCACTACTGTGAGGATTAGATTAGGTACCGTAGAACAGAGCATGTGCTCGGTAATGTTAGCTGTACCCTTCCCTTTTAAATATTTAAGCTCCAGCCTACTACTTCACACCACTTCTCTAAGGTCGTTTCCTCCCTGAAAAGAAATATCTGTTGACATCTGGGCAAGAAGAGAGATTTGCATTTTTATAATTTCACTCACTGAGAAGAGAGACTATCACATTCTTTTCAGGGGATTTGCTGGGGTCAAAGAACTAGGTTCTTTATGTAAGAGTCCCAACATATTATGGGGACACCGAATTGCCACTTAGTCCTTAGATGCTAGATAGAAAGCATGATCCAGTGTTTGATTCTCTTGGGCTCAAGGGCTCAGACCCGTTTAGCAGTAGGGAGTCACTGTAAGAATAGGCAGAAAGGCAAACACGGCGGAGAACCATCTCAGCAGCCACAGAGCCATGCTTCCTGGAGACCTGGAGGGGTGTTCACGGCTCCGCAGCCCTGGTCATCTCCTCGCCCTCCAAGGCCGGCTGCCCATCGCTCTGGACACTGGTGTCTCTGCCTAACACCTGTCCAGCCTCAACTTACACGTCTGCTGCTCTTGCTTCCCTCTGTCCTAGAGGCACACACATAAGAGAGAGAATCGCTGTGGGTTATTTTGTTCTCCAGGGTGCAGGGCTCCTGTGTTGGGGCCGAGTTTTCATGGGAAGCGCTAGAATCCCAAATGCACAGAAGGAATGGGACCGAATTCTTTCATGAAATGATGAACTAACTGCCTTATCCTTGGCTTTACTTTGTAAATTAGCAGGAGAGTCTTGAATTTAGCGGCTGCCTCCCCCAGGAGACTAGCTTGGGACTTTGGCTCTCAGACTCCTATCTCTTTGATGCAGATGGAAGATTTGTAAAGAGAGACGAGTTTTCTGTTCTCAGTACTCTATACACTAGCTCATATGCTGTTTAAAATCCACATTTCCAGTTTGACAACTTTTTGCTTGCAAGATAAACTTCAGGTCAGTGACTATTAGTTTATTGGTTCAAACAGAAATGTGAATTGACGACAGGTGCATAAAATGACGTGAAGATCCCCATGAAAAGATGGAGGATGCACTTAGTGAGAGGGTCGCTAAGGAGCCCTTCTCCTGGACGTTCCCACTGGGGCATAGAATAGAACCTAAATGACCATTGTTTATTATCACCTTTACTTATTTAGCATATAAAATGTCATCTCAATTTTACAGGTGTGAAGGCTGATATGACCTTTACATGAGTTTCTTTCTTGGTAGATCTACAGGTAGCAAAATTTCTAGATGGTACTTTGAATTAAAAAAATAATAATAATCAGCAAGGAAGCATTCTGCTCTTTGCAGTAACAACTACAAGTTTATAGGATGAGACAACAAAAATTCAAGGATTTAAAGATAATTTTACTCCAAACTACCAATTAAGTGTGTAATTATGTAATCACATATGGAAATCTGGGGCTCCCTTCACTTGCAGTGTTTTCCTGGTTCCAACACAAAGGGTATTTTTAGTTCCTGTTTTTCCTTTTTACCAAGCTTGATCAGTGAATGAGAACGTCTCATCAATCATCTCCTTGTTGGAAAGCATAGAACTTTTGAACCACATAGCTCGTTTCAAAATTAGAAATGCCCCCAATTAGGGAACCACATCAAGACTTTCAGGAGGCAGTGTCACTAAATTTTAGGTATTGCATGTGTCTTTGGGCAAAATCAGCTAAGAAATATTCCTTGAGATGGTGTGGGTGTAAAAAGCAATAAAAATGGCATTTCTATTTTTTAACAAGTAAATTCCAATGTGTATTTGCTAGAAAGCTATATAGCTGTTTCTCACTTAAAGTGTTCTTCCTAAAATGTTTGCCAAACAAAATTATTTTAAAAGCAAAGCACATTTTCTCATTGACACATTCTAAAGATGCATCCTCGTGGGATATTTTTGGTGACAGAAAAGTGTTTTATCACTACTAGTATCGATCACTGACATTCATGGAGGGCTTACTACCTGCCAGGCGTTGTTCTAAGATCTTTATACAATTTTTTCTCATTCCCACATGATGAGAGATACTGTTCCAATTTCCCAGATAAGGAACTAAGGGAAAAAAGAGTTTAAGTGACCAACCCGAAGTCTTCCAGTTGAGGTGGAGAGAGGATGAACTCATGCCCTGACCCTGAGCCACCACCTTAACCACACCACTGTGCTGCTATCAACACACGTCCAGGTTCCACCTAGAGGAGAGGGGAAGTTCATAATCTGTCCAACACTGAGACAAAACCCATGGTAAATCAGATCGCAGAGCTTGAGGTCTCCATCCGCACCCTTGATGTCATCCTAGGAACTTACCGAGGATGGCCCTACTGTTACTCTTGGTTTTAAACTCCCCGGTGGTGGATGGTTGGGAAATGTTAATTGCATGATACAGACACACTCAGTCATATGGGAATGAGTTCACTTGCTCCTTCCTTCGGGGTATTTATAGAATAGGTAGTTGAATATTAGCTCAATTGAACTGAATGCAGATATTATAGTTTCATAAGTGCTACTGAGAAAGTCTCAGCCATCAGACAAATGTAGATTTTTAAAACATGTTTTATTAATGATAAAGCTGGATGGAAGAGTAAGGCTTCATTGTGGCCACAGTCAGACTCTATAATGCCTTTCCCAAGTCTAAAACTTTGTACCCCTCACCTAAGGAAAGGCTGGCTCTGCGGACATGATACACGCGCACACACACATACGGCACACACACATGTGGCATACACACGTAGCAAAACAGCTGTGTCAGGTGTATCTACTGTGTTGCTCTGTTGTAACAGAGTGAGAGCTCGGGCTTTAGACCTAGCCGTAGCTGCGGGTGAGCTCCGACCCCCTCATGACCGCCACCCAAGAGTCAGGAGGTGAGCACAACACACCTGTCCTCAGACAGGGAGGTCCGAAAGGACTGAGCTTCACCAGCAGACAAGGTACTTGGCCCTGAGGGGAGAGTAGATGGCAGAGACAGGCTGCAGCTACTTCTCAGTGCTTTTAAAAGAGCGCGCGTTTCTGTCGTATGGTCCAAGGCCGGAAGTCTAGGAGGTGGAGAGAACACAGATCCCCTCCATGCTAGAAACTGTCTCGAGTGCTCTGAGCCTGCTGGTTGCTACTCATGTACAACAGGGACCCAGTTCTATCCCACGGGTGGGTGTAGGTTCCTGAAGGATAGATTTATTTATTGTTCTCTGGGATTTATTTAAGATTGGACCCTAACCTTGTGAGATAAGAGCAACCCAACCACATACAACTAGGTGAAGGTCATGTTGACTTGATTTTTCATGTGGCCAGGATGAAAAAGTGTTAACATGTGAGGATTTACAACTGTCTCCTCACAGTGTGAGGATGACTATTGCCTCAGGTGTGCTCGTCAGGAAAATGGGTAGAAAGGAGAATTGGGAGGAGTGAAGAGAAGTAACTTGATCGACATAGGAAAAGGCATGGAGCCACCTAAGCAAGTGAAGGAAACACCCAGGACCCCAGAAGGGTAGCGGGAGAAAGGGAAGCGGGGAGTGATGGGAGAGGCAGCTGGGCTGAGAGTTTGGAAGACAGGGAGGGGAATTCGGGCAGCTGCCGTGGACTGTGGGGTTCGGAAGAGGGGAACGGAGGTGGGCGTTGGTACGTCTGACTAACTCCCTCTTAGCAACATCAAGGAAAGCTTTAATAGGGATAGATCTTCATCACGCTTCAAGATTTTGGAGTAGAGTTTATTCTTTTCTTGGGTAAATGATCACAAACGACTAGGCTCTCGGGAATGGCAGCAGAGCCCAGATGTATTTGGATCTTTCTAGATGAGTCATCAGGTGGGTACCAGCACCGAGCTTGTGCACAAAGTATAAAGTGGTGATTGTAAAAGGGTGTGCCCAGGAGGTGGCCAGAGTACATACACAGCAGGAGGTGGCCCTGGCCTAAGCACAGAGTGGTGACAGGGGCATGTTACAATGGTCCTCGGCAGGAGGCGGAGGTACCTTTCCAGTCACTCTTGACCACACACTTCCTGCGGGCGACCCGGGCCGAGACCGGGGAGAGGTCCTGGGCCGGCTGCCTTTGGGCCTTCCATTCTGAAGGGCGCTCGCTGGAGACGGGCCTGCTGGGGAGGGGAGGCTCAGCTGGTGGGCACAGCGTTACCGGAAGCCACGGTGCTGAGACTCGGAAGTGCTGGGACTCGGAAGTGCTGGGACTCGGAAGTGCTGGGCGACTCTTCGGCGGCTCGGCCTCAGGCTCCTCACCTGTGAAACAAAAGTCTTGGGAAGATGCACCAGTGATCCCTTTTAGCTCTAAGATCCCGTGACCCTCGTTCCATACTGCAGCTGTGGGTGCCAATTTGTGCTGCCCCAGAGGGCTGGTCATCTCTGGTCATCTCGCCTGTCACCCGCACAGGTTCACTCTGCTCACCTTGTGCCCCTCCCAGTCAGACCTAACGGGGAGTGAGCACGGCCCGTGGAGCTGTGGCTAGAGCAGGCACGAGGCATGTTCCTAAACCATGAGCTCTGCACTCCCAGAGGGAGGGAGCCGATGTCTCCGCAGGGAGCCCAGCACTCTGGGAACCACAGCCCCTACACGCTTACACACACAGACCGAGGCAGTAGAGCTTGTCTCTGGAGCTCAGGCAGCTTGCAGAGTGGGGGAGGCAGCTTTGTTTTCCTGCAGACACTTCTCAGAGTGACTGAAACAGCAGCTGGATAAATATAGAAGGATGACGCATTAACTCTGAGTGTGCATGCACGAGCACGTGTGCGCAAACAAGCCTGCAAGCCGCAGGCTGCCACGTGGCCCTCAACCCCCAGGAATTAACACGGAGGCTCCCAGAGCCAGCAAATCTGGACAGAATGTGGGGTCACCGTCGAAGCCTGGCAGGAGAGGGAGATGAGGCCGTGAGCGCAGTCGCCCCCAGCCCCTCGGGCGTGCTCAGAGGGCAGCCTCTGGCCGGCCCTGGCTCTCTGTAGCCCTGCTCCCTGCAGTGCACACGCGCTCTTTCTGAATGAAATACCAGAAATCCTTCCGGGCTCTGCGAGAGCATCAGCACCGTGGCTTTAGAAAGTCCTAGAAAATGAGTAAGGGAAACAGAGCGAGCAGGTGTTTTACTCATTGTGAAAGGCAAATACTGATTTGGAAGGCTTCAAGGTAGGGGATGTGGGCCAGAGGCAGTGCTGCCAATTTTAAATTACCAGCACAATTAGCAGCCTGGCTTACGACAAGCCTGTTTTGTCAAGGTCTGATTAAGGCCCAGCGAAGTGCAGCATAGCAGCAAACACATCAACAGCGCTGAGTCCGAGCTCAGTCCTGGGCTTGTCGCAGTCCCTAACCACCAGCGAATACCTGGCACCTTCTTGGCCCTGACTAAGTTGGTGTCAGGCAGGGATTCTGTGTCTGCAGGGCCATCTGCCCTGTGGTCGGTCGTCGTATTAAGCGAACTATGTTAAATCAATGTGATACACAATAATGGTAACATCTTGGGAGAAAAAAACAGAGCTTTCTTTTCTTTTATTATCATCCTGGTGATGACTGTCACATGAAAAAGTTTTGAACTATTTAATGGAAAGGAATATAACCCCAAAATGTTCCTCAGGGGCGTCTCCTGGGGGATAGGATCTCTGTGGGTGACCCAGTGGCAGGTGTCCGTCAGGCCTTGCCCGTCAGGCCTGAGAGACGCAGGCAGCTTAGGCCTTCCCCTCGGGGGCGTGCGAGGTCTCTGAGGAACAAGCACAGCCCCGAAACAACCCCAGAGGACTCTGCTGTGGGGCTGAGTCAGAGAGCAGAAACCACAGGCTTTGATCAGTTCCCACTCAGCCCCCCTGAGCCCGCAGCCCGTGTGTCCCTGCACCAGACGGTATCGGCTGGTTCTCTCCAGCGAACCTTAGAGGGTCCCGGCGAAGGCATCGCGGACTCTGAGAGAGGCCAGGCCACTCCCCGCCGACGCCGCAGTGCTGACGTCACAGGGGACCGAGTCGTGGTCATTGCAGTGTCACTATGGCACCCCTGCCTCCAAATATTGCCTCACATGATGCCCCAGTCCATTACAAATCCATTTGCAAGAGACAGGCTGTGCTTTTCTATAAGAGTCATGTGCAAGCACCATGCAAGGAGATGCTGGCCGCTTCCCGCCCTGCGCCTGCCGACACCTGCAGTGCACAGACATTCCTCAGATTCCCTTGCCACTGCCCCCAGGTAGGCCAGGCCATAGGCAGGCCCTCGCAGAGGCAGAGGCAGCGGAAGGGGAGAGGTTGGGGTATTTCCACCCCTCTCTGCCTCAGCGGGATCTCTTGCCACGTCCACCCTTCCTCAGTGGTCCCAGCTCCTGCCAGGTCACTCCACGGTGGCTTCAGTGTCCCCGCAGTGGTCTGGGCTCCTGTCCCCTGGCACCTCCAGCTCTAACCGTTAGGAGTCTCTGCCTCAGCGTCTCCTGTTGGTGCGCCAGCTCTTCCAACCTATTTGTGGTGAGTTCCCCTATCAATTCCCTTTATGAACTGCCTGACTTGAGCTCTGTTTTCTTGTCTCGACCCTGACTGATGGGTAGGGTTAGCAGATAAACAGGTTGTAGGAGAGATGAATGATTTTCCTTTTCTCTGCAAGACCTATGGCAGCAGGCAAGGTCTAGGGAACTCAAGAAAGAAGACCTCAAAGGGAAGACAAGGCGAATTCCCCTCCTCCCCCTGGTCTTGTCTACCCTACAAAAAGGCCTCTCTGACCCTAGTGTTGTGCGGGAAGGCCCTAACCTAGCAGCCGCCTTCCCCCGCCCTGTCCTGACGTGCCACTCTCCGGCTGTCCACCGTGGAGTCTGCCCAGCTGAGATGTGCCCGCCGGCGCCCACGGTGCGTGAGCCGCGATGGCAGACTTCCGCACACCCGCCCGCCTGCCCTGGCACCGCACCTGTCCTCCTCACCTCCGTCTGCATGACTCTTCCTCCCGTGCAACCTGCAGCGGGCCTGAAATCCAAGCACTTCGTGTTGCTGTATGTCCTTCAGCAATGTAGAGGTGCAATGTGACCTTAAAGCATTTGCACTGCTCTGTTTCTTTTTGCTAGAGATCCTGTAGTTCTCGTGACACGTGCTTTCCTATTTGACAGAAGTTTGAGGTCTAGGTCGCTGCGAGACCATGCCCACTATTTCTTTGCTGCCTGTTCCTACCCTTCCCTCAGCCCCTCCAGCCTCCAGCCGCGCCCCCCCCCCCCGCTCTGATAACACATAGCGTTGCTCTAGCACATTCAGCAACTATCGATATGCTGCCTAAACAAATCCCCGAGCTGGGAAGATGGGCTTCTGTGTGTTTGTGGGACAGCATGCTTTCTGTGGGAGCCAGGCTGGGCTGAGAAGCTTCGGGTCTGCTCTGTGCTCGACAGGCCCTCCCCTGCAGAAGGCAGTCTCCAGGCGTGGGGCTTGCTCGGTCATTAGTTTCCTGTCTCTCTGGGCCTTGTGTGTTTAAACTATATTTGTAATGCAGTTGTTTTTCTTCCAGCCCCAACCTCCTGAAGGGGCTTCTTGCTGATGGCATCTGTGGCAGAGACAAGCTCATGCCTGAAGAGATAAATTATTTACGGTGAATGGTGCCCTAATGGATTGTGTGATCAATAATGCTTATAATAGTGCAGCGAGGACAGATCACAGAAGGGCTAGAGTGCAGGTCTACATGATTCTGAGGAGAAGGAATCCACCAGATAGCAAGAAGAGAAAAGGGCGACCCACGACCAACCTCGAAATGATTCGGGATGAGGAGGGACGTGCAGCATTTTCTTTCTGAAATTTAAACGGACAGATCAGCTTTTATTCATGGCGATCACTGCACCAAAACGCCCCCACCGCGGTCCGCTTACCGAGGACCAGCCTTACTGCTTTGATCTAGCCAAGAGTCCCCCTGTGCTCCCGCGCCCCCCCAGAAGCTCTGCAGAAGACGAGCTGAGTTTCTCCCCGAGCGTGGCACGTGGCAGGCCTGCGGGCAGGAAACGCGTTAGTATCTGCCGCGTGGAGTGTTCATGGCTCCGCTGTAGCGCTTAGCTCCAGTTCCTAGGCGACATCCAGGGTCCCAGTGGGCCCGCGTGCGGGTGTCAGTGGGTCCGCGTGCAGGTCTCTGTGGGCCCGCGTGCGGGTGTCAGTGGGCCTGCGTGCTGGTCTCCGTGGGCCCGCGTGCGGGTGTCAGTGGGTCCGCGTGCAGGTCTCTGTGGGCCCGCGTGCGGGTGTCAGTGGG